>SKCR01049234.1:0-190714 GCA_019454045.1 Zanthoxylum bungeanum
TACACCTCTTCTGGATTTATCGAGAATCGTAGTGTATTGGGTGTGATGTCAAGATGGAAGTATCACTTCAGACATATGGAGATGATGGTCGCGAGGGATACAGAACTAGTACTCTATAATGGTTGCAACCATCGGGATAATATGACTAGGTCAGGATTATCCGATTCAAAGAGACTGGTTGCTTGATGTCCGATATGTGTATCGTACGGGGCAGACACATCTCCAGCCCAGGCCCCAAGCCTTACATGTGATCATCCGATACTGGTTTGATATACACTATACTACGGTATACTACGCCTGTTATAGATCTTATATTCCAATAAGAATATTTCTGGAGAATTGGGTAGGCATGGCGTTTTGCTAGAGGCTAACCTTGTCTTGTAAATCGGTAAAAACGTAGTACTTGGTACGTACGTATTCAGATAATCTGACGGCCGTATTTACTGCCAACATATCCAGAGATCTCTTGGGTCGCTTCCCGAAGATTCACCAATGACGTATGATTCAAACTCGATTAATCTTGGATTAATTACGGAGAGACTTTATCTTGGATAAAGTACTATACATAGAGAGAGAACGATTAATTTGAATTAATCGTAAAATTATTATATTCGATATAATAATCGAAATTCGATTTCGACGCGAAATTAAAATTAGATTTTAATTCGGGCAAACGAGTTAATTTAGAATTAATTCGTTAGCGACGTAAATAATAATTTCGCTAGGCGCAATTATTTATTTAAATTCGATTTAATTAACGTCGCGACGTAAGTTCGGTATTTCGGAAATATCGAACCCGAACGCGTGAGTGCACGTGGGCCCACTTTCATTTGGAAACGTGTGGGGCCCACATGACACATGTCATATTATGCATTATTTAATTCTAATGCATTGCATGGAGATACTGTACAATGCACTCAATGGTTTTGCATGGAAATTGAGTGTTTGACACTCTAAGCCATTGCATGATTTGTGTCATAAGTTTATTATTAATTTAATAAATATTATGGCATAAATATAAATTGATTTTTGTAACAAAAATCATTCAACTTTTCTCTCTCAACATTGCCGAAACTTGCAAACAGTTTTTGGCTCTCCTTTCTTCAATTTTTGTGGCAAGATTTGAAGAAGTTGTGCATTTAAAAATCACAACAAAGGCTAGCACCTTCAAGGGATCATACATAGGTGATATGGGAAACTAATCCTTGAGCTTGGAAGGATCAAACTCGACTTGGAGTCCCTCTTTTCTTCTTGGCCGAGAGCTTCACTGCACAAGGGAGGAGTTTTCGCATCATCTAAGCATCCATTTTCAAGTATTGTGAGTATGATTCCGCCATACTTCAATTTATTCATTCATGTATTTATATATTTTGCTTGTTCTTGTTGATCTTGGGGCTTGGTTATTTTTTCCAACATTGTAGGCATTGCATTTTCGCATGTGAAACCCGATGATGAGTCTCAGTTGGAGGCACTACCTTTTTAGCTAAGGATATTGCGGGAAACGGAGGTCGGAAGGGGAAATTCTAAATAAGTACGTCATCAAGTTCATTTCACAAGTTCACTGTCTTCGTTAGTGCTGCGTTCGTTACTTCGTTCGAACGTCAGGCAGATTGCGGACGTTCGTGTAGCGTTCGAATGGGCGTTCGAACGGAGTCGGTATTTCTGGTTTTGCTCCTAGCCTCGCACCCCAGCCCAATTAGCCCCCCAAAGCCCATGAAACACATCCCAATTAATAAAACACATTTAAAACACATGGGAAATTAAATTAAATATTAAATAAAATAATTAAACCATTTACCAATTAAATAAAACATAAAATATAATCATACCTAATAAAGATAAATCAAATATATTATATACCAAACTTAACAAATATCATGCCTAATTAAAATCAATCATAACAAATTAAATATTTTGCATTCCTAATCTAGCCAAGATTTGTCCCCCCTCAATCTAATCATTTCCTTGTTGAATACCAAATCAAATCCTCCTTTTAATGCCAAAATCCCTTCCTTGTGAGACAAGGTGAAGCCCTAGCCTTTCTCTATATAAACCACACCTCTCCAAGGCATTCACCTCTCCTAATTTATGCCCATCACAAGAAAAAAGAAGCAAAGAATTTCCAAACCCCCTCTCCAAGTTCTCCATTCACGCATATCACACAAAAAATATAATAAATTTATCTTCATCTCCTTCCCTCACATCACCGAAAAATACACCAATACAGCAGCCTATGTGGATGACTTATTTTAAGGTGTATCGACTAGTTGTTTCTGTATTAGAAGAGATTACTGTAATTTAAGGCTTTTGTTAACCAAATTAAGACTAGAGAATCCGGAACAGACATATAATAACAGTATTGGGCCTTTATAAGGCCAGATGGTTATTAGCGATTCTAAGGCATGTGGTTGAGACCTTTGAGAGACTAAAGATTCAGAATAGACTCGTAGTTGTGCCCAAAGCTGGAAGGGGTGAGTTAAGCCTTCACAGTTAGTCGTTTGTTAGGTTCTCTGGTTAAGAACCAAGCTAGTATAGTTTACCGTTGACGAACAATTAAAGATTATATATATGAAAAAAAGGGTTATCCCTTATCCCCAATAAGTAAATGTGCAGATGATGATAGAGCTAGACAATTTCTAGAAATGGATTAGAGAGTTTTCGTGTATGCATTGTGAATCGGATTGGCAGGTGTAAGGGCGAATTAGTTTCGAGGACGAAATTTTATAAGGAGGAGAGAATTGTATTATCCAGAAATTCGGAAACTTTATTGGAAGGATTTTGTAATGAAGATTGGGTCTCGGAATGAGACTATTGTAGGCATTGCATTTTCGCATGTGAAACCCGATGATGAGTCTCAGTTGGAGGCACTACCTTTTTAGCTAAGGATATTGCGGGAAACGGAGGTCGGAAGGGGAAATTCTGAATAAGTACGTCATCAAGTTCATTTCACAAGTTCACTGTCTTCGTTAGTGCTGCGTTCGTTACTTCGTTTGACCGTCAGGCAGATTGCGGACGTTAGTGTAGCGTTCGAATGGGCGTTCGAACGGAGTCGGTATTTCTGGTTTTGCTCCTAGCCTCGCACCCCAGCCCAATTAGCCCCCCAAAGCCCATGAAACACATCCCAATTAATAAAACACATTTAAAACACATGGGAAATTAAATTAAATATTAAATAAAATAATTAAACCATTTACCAATTAAATAAAACATAAAATATAATCATACCTAATAAAGATAAATCAAATATATTATATACCAAACTTAACAAATATCATGCCTAATTAAAATCAATCATAACAAATTAAATATTTTGCATTCCTAATCTAGCCAAGATTTGTCCCCCCTCAATCTAATCCTTTCCTTGTTGAATACCAAATCAAATCCTCCTTTTAATGCCAAAATCCCTTCCTTGTGAGACAAGGTGAAGCCCTAGCCTTTCTCTATTCAAACCACACCTCTCCAAGGCATTCACCTCTCCTAATTTATGCCCATCACAAGAAAAAAGAAGCAAAGAATTTCCAAACCCCCTCTCCAAGTTCTCCATTCACGCATATCACACAAAAAATATAATAAATTTCTCTTCATCTCCTTCTCTCACATCACCGAAAAATACACCAATACAGCAACCTATGTGGATGACTTATTTTAAGGTGTATCGACTAGTTGTTTTTGTATTAGAAGAGATTACTGTAATTTAAGGCTTTTGTTAACCAAATTAAGACTAGAGAATCCGGAACAGACATATAATAACAGTATTGGGCCTTTATAAGGCCAGATGGTTATTAGCGATTCTAAGGCATGTGGTTGAGACCTTTGAGAGACTAAAGATTCAGAATAGACTCGTAGTTGTGCCCAAAGCTGGAAGGGGTGAGTTAAGCCTTCACAGTTAGTCGTTTGTTAGGTTCTCTGGTTAAGAACCAAGCTAGTATAGTTTACCGTTGACGAACAATTAAAGATTATATATATGAAAAAAAGGGTTAGCCCTTATCCCCAATAAGTAAATGTGCAGATGATGATAGAGCTAGACAATTTCTAGAAATGGATTAGAGAGTTTTCGTGTATGCATTGTGAATCGGATCGGCAGGTGTAAGGGCGAATTAGTTTCGAGGATGAAATTTTATAAGGAGGAGAGAATTGTAATATCCAGAAATTCGGAAACTTTATTGGAAGGATTTTGTAATGAAGATTGGGTCTCGGAATGAGACTATTGTAGGCATTGCATTTTCGCATGTGAAACCCGATGATGAGTCTCAGTTGGAGGCACTACCTTTTTAGCTAAGGATATTGCAGGAAACGGAGGTCGGAAGGGGAAATTCTGAATAAGTACGTCATCAAGTTCATTTCACAAGTTCACTGTCTTCGTTAGTGCTGCGTTCGTTACTTCGTTCGAACATCAGGCAGATTGTGGACGTCGTGTAGCGTTCGAATGGGCGTTCGAACGGAGTCGGTATTTCTGGTTTTGCTGCTAGCCTCGCACCCCAGCCCAATTAGCCCCCCAAAGCCCATGAAACACATCCCAATTAATCAAACACATTTAAAACACATGGGAAATTAAATTAAATATTAAATAAAATAATTAAACCATTACCAATTAAATAAAACATAAAATATAATAATACCTAATAAAGATAAATCAAATATATTATATACCAAACTTAACAAATATCATGCCTAATTAAAATCAATCATAACAAATTAAATATTTTGCATTCCTAATCTAGCCAAGATTTGTCCCCCCTCAATCTAATCCTTTCCTTGTTGAATACCAAATCAAATCCTCCTTTTAATGCCAAAATCCCTTCCTTGTGAGACAAGGTGAAGCCCTAGCCTTTCTCTATATAAACCACACCTCTCCAAGGCATTCACCTCTCCTAATTTATGCCCATCACAAGAAAAAAGAAGCAAAGAATTTCCAAACCCCCTCTCCAATTTCTCCATTCACGCATATCACACAAAAAATATAATAAATTCTCTTCATCTCCTTCCCTCACATCACCGAAAAATACACCAATACAGCAGCCCTTCGCACGTCAAAAACACAACCCCATAAGCCTTCATATGCCACCGAAACAACAACCCACAAAAATCCTCAAAACAGTAACATAAAAAATGCACTTAATATCCCTAAAATAATCACACAACACTACACTAAAAACCCACAAAAAAAACTCAGAACAGTCCATGGAAACGTCAAAACAGGTGACCTGAACAGTGAGCAGCAAAACAGTGGCCAAACAGTAGCAGAACGGAGTTCGAACCTCAAGCAAAATAGCAAAACAGTGAGCTAGGATACTAAACCAGTGAATCGGAGAAGTTGAGGAGCTGTACCTTTTCCAACGTCCGTGAAACACAAGCCTGAAAGTTGGCAAAAGGTTAGACCTGAGGGTATTTTTCACACTCGTTTTTTTTGTTTTTTTTATTTGTATTATTTATTGAGTATTGCTTGCATGATTGTCATGTTGAAATGCATGTTGTGGCCCTTGAGTAGATAAATATGCATGAATTATGAGATGTTGTATGTTGTGTTGTGGAATAAAATGAGAGATGTGTCAACTCTCGCGGTATATCGGATGGAAACCCGGACATCAATTTCATAGCCGATTCCGAATGGACGGTAGTATGATATGTACTCGGGATACAACTCCACGTACCGCTTGAGTAAACGACACTCTCTTTTGTTTTGTGTTGCTTTGGTTTATTTATTTTTCGTCACTTGAATTCTGCATGTTGCTTATTTATGTATGATTCAATCAAACGCATGGGCTTAGTAAGTGGAATGAAAGATCCCCTATGGGGAGGGGTTAAAGCCATTTACCACGATGCTTTGCCACGCCGGTTGATGTGTGTTCGGTTGAATGCAAGATACGTTCAATCGGGCATACTACGTTTGATATTATTGCTTTTAATTCTTTGTATGCATGATTCAATCGAGCGCATGGGCTTAGTAAGTGTAATGAAAAATCCCCTATGGGAGGGGTTAAAGCCCTTTACCACGATGCTTTGCCGTGCCGGTTGATGTGTGTTCGGTTGAATGCAAGATACGTTCAATCGGGCATACTAGGTCTGATATTATTGTTTTTAATTCTTTGTTTGCATGATTCAATCGAGTGCATGGGCTTAGTAAGTGTAATGTAAGATCCCCTATGGGGAGGGTTTAAAGCCCTTTACCACGATGCTTTGCCGCGCCAGTTGATGTGTGTTCGGTTGAATGTAAGATACGTTTAATCGGACATACTGAGCTTGACATTGTTGCCTTTATTCTTTGTGTTGCATGCATCAGGTCTGCTTCCGTTCGAACGCGTTCTCGAACGCTATACGAACGCGAACCTTCTGTTTACCATTCGAATGCATTTTCAAATGCTACGCGAACGCACACGCACTTTCTTAGTCTCATCATGCATCAGGTCTGGTTCCGTTCGAACGCGTTCTCGAACGCTATACGAACGCGAACCTTCTGTTTACCATTCGAACACGTTCTCGAACGCTACGTGAACACACACGCACTTTCTTAGTCTCATTATGCATCAGGTCTGGTTCCGTTCGAACACGTTCTCGAACGCTATACGAACACGAACCTTCTGTTTACCGTTCGAATGCATTTTCAAACGCTACGCGAACGCACACGCACTTTCTTAGTCTCATCATGCATCAGGTCTGGTTCCGTTCGAACGCGTTCTCGAACGCTACGCGAATGCACACGCACTTTCTTAATCTTATCATGCATCAGGTCTGGTTCCGTTCGAACGCGTTCTCGAACGCTATATGAATGCGAACCTTCTGTTTACCGTTCGAATGCGTTTTCAAACGCTACGCGAATGCGCACCCACTGAACTGAGTATTTTTCATCAGATTTCATACATAGTTTTCCTAGTAACTATCCCCACATGTATGAATACAATGTGTTTAATGTATTACAATTCATATACCTATGTCATGATAACATTTGAGTATTATTTCTTGTGGTATATCGGATGGAAACCTAGACATAAATTCCGTAGCCGATTCCGAATGGACGGTAGTACGGTCTGTACTTGGGATACAATTCCACGTACCACTTGAGAAGGTGCTCACATGTGTTCTTGTGTGGTTAGTAGTGTGCTTGTGTTTTCTTGAATATAATATGCCAGTGAAGTTGTATGTTCGTCGCTCCTTTGATGTACTTTCAAGGATGCAATCTTAGATGTGAAATATATGTAAACTTAGGTGTAAGTTTTATTTTGTACATGTGAATTTAGAAGCATGATACTCTTGGAAATAAGTGTTACTTAAGCCTGATTAAATTATTACATAAATCATTTCGTTACAAGTGGCATAAGTAAGGGACCATTCTGAACCCAACGGTTTGAGTTTTTCCTTGCGAGGGGTGAGTGCGGCCTTAAATCTCATTTTCCCGTTTCACACCGAGTGGCGACTCCATTATTCTCCGGTTTAGTCCCCCGTGGCTACTCCGTACTCGGAAGGGTTTGGGGTACAAGTCTGATGAAGAAAAGCCAAAGGTCAAGAAAAAGAGCATGAAACTGATGGAATGTTTTGTGAAAGCTTCAGGATATCAAGAGGAGTGTAAGACACAGACGGTGGGCGACGCATGCTGTTCCAGACTCGCGGTCTGGTTGGGAGTACGGAGTAGCCCACGGGGGACTAAACCGGAGAATAATGGAGTCGCCACCCGGTGTGAACCGGGAGAATGATTTAAGGCCGCACTCACCCCTCGCAAGGGAAGACCTCAAACCGTTGGGTTCGGAATGGTCCCTTACTTATGCCACTTGTAATGAACGGATTCGTGCAATAATTTAACCAAGTCTATACAACATACATGTCCAAGAATAACCTAAATCTAGTTCGCATTCATAAAAATAAATTCTATGCCTAAGTCATCATGCTTTCAAAGTAATTATCACAACGGCAAACGTACGATATCACACAATGAGCATGTTGAATCATCAAATACAAAGAATAAATAATAACCTAGACATAAACGTAGATTAAACTCTTATTACGAAAGAAAATAACTATAATATACATAGGGAAATAATGTACTAACGACCTAATCATGCTTAAGAAACAAATAACATACTGGGCCTAATCATGCTCGAATACAAGGTTTGGATGAAACGAAACACGTGTGTCTCTCGAGTGGTACGTGGCATTGTATCCCGAGTACAAACCGTAATACCATCTATTCGAATTCAGCTACGGAATTTACGTCCGGGTTTCCATCCGATATACCATAAGAGATGACACATATTCCGCTCATCCGGAAATCACATCATGCACCAATCCACAATACTCATGCGAAATAAAACAATAAAATAACACATGCGGAATAAATATGTGGCCAACTATTTTGGCCGTTCTCAATGTAGGACCTCACATACCCGGTTGGACGTATTCCACGTCAACCGAGCATGTCGTGTCCGGGTCAACAAAATAAAATATAACAAAGGGTGCCCTCAGGTCTTACCTTTTAAGTCATTTTCCGGGAGTGCGTTTCACGGTGCCGGAAGGGTTATCGTCTCCACTGTTTTCATTGTTTTCGCTGGTTCGCTGTTTCCGTTGTTTTCACGGGTCCGCTGTTTCTGCTGTTTTCACTGTTTCTATCCGTTGTTTTCAGGCTGTTCGAGGGTACAATTTGCTCACTGTTTTGGCTCGCTGTTTTCTGAATGTTTTTCCTCTGTTTTCACTGTAGCTTTTAGTCTATTATTCCTCACTGTTCGGGGCTGTTTGCTGTTCATTCATGTGTGCAATTTCAAGCAGAATTTTCGATGGTCAGGAGGGTTATTTTCAGTGTAGTTTTCGGTTAGAACAGTGTGGTTCAGGGAGGTTATCAAGTTGCCAAATGAGAGAGAATGGGTTAGGGTTTTATTTGGTGTTTGGTCTGTGTATGAACGTCGGTTTATTTGTTTGGCTCAGTCGGTGAGTGAAGGGACAGCTTACGTGAAGGCATGCGAGTGAAGGGATAGCTTACGTGAAGAAGGGCTCGGCAGGGAGAGGTTTGTGCGTGGCAGTGGCGAGTGGCGTGAAGCTTGGTGGGTTGCAGTTGGCTTGCAAGGTGTCAAGGGGCTGTTGAAGGTGCTATTGATGTGTGGAGGGCTGGTTCACGGCTTATTGAGGGTTAGGTTGTGTGATGCGTTGAGGGTGTGCGAGTGGTGCTGTTGAGTGGGTTGATCGTGAGCCTTGAGCAGGGACGTGATGACAGGTTACTGCATGAAGGGCAAAGGACGTGTGATGGGTGATGGGTACGCGAGGCAAGGGGATTTGTGTGAGTGGAGGGTTCTTGTTTGGTCGTGAAGTTAGGGGCAGTTTGGAGTGAGCTAGGGCTGGTGATTAAGGCTGTTTGATGAGGGAGAGGGCCGTGTCTCCTTGCTGAGTGAGGTTGCTTACGTGTATGGGCTGCAGTTCACGTGTGAAGTGGTTAGGGCGTGATGACTGCTGGTCTATGCGTGGAGAGGAGTGAGGGGCAAATATCGTGAGTTAGGGTTTGAATCGTGGCAAATGGGTTTGTTGGTGTTGTGGAGAGTGAGGGATGAAGATGAATGACTAAGGGACGTGGTGACTACAGTGTGAGGACCTCCAAGGTGCGTGAATCCCCCCTTTTGAGGGCAGTCAGTGTGTGAATTTATAGGGGCTGTAAGGACGTTGATGAAGGTCTGATTTGGCGTGGATGGCTTCTGGTTTTGGCCTTGTGTGGAGGTGGCTGGGACGTGTGGTTATGGTGTGAGGGGAAGTGCTTTTCGTGGGTGGGCTGGCAGTGGTGTCTGTGCGCTGTTTGAGGGCTCGGCGGAGGGTCCTTGCGTGGGCAGTGGGCTGTGTGTTTGAGTATATGTTTCTTGATGAAGATAGGGGGTGTTAAGTGGCTGCAGTGAGAGGGTCTCAAGGTGCGTGTATTAGGGGGATTTTTGAGGGAGTTTAGGCGTGAGAGATCAGCCTCTTCCAAGGGGTGCACGGTGGTTGTTTTGGATGGAGGGTGAGTGGCTCTTGATGAGAATGTGAGAGGGTTTCACGTGGATTCTTCAAGCCCTGGGAGCAAGTGTTTTCACGTGTGAGTGGAAGGAGATCCCCCAAGGGTTTGTGAGGTGGCCATTTTAACGTGAACTTGGGTGTGTGGTGTCCAGTTGGGAGTCTCAGTGGAGGCAGTTTTTTGAGGAAGTCAGCTGGCCAGGCAGAAGTTTCAGGCGTGAGTTAGGGCTTGCTTCGGTGATTGTTGAAAAAAATGAGAAAAGGGAAGTGGCTTTCGGCGTGAAGGGCAGTTTTGTTGAATTGGTTTGAATTGTTTTGTTTGTTTATTTGAAAGTGGGGTAAGGGTTTTAAAAAGAGAAGTGAGGCACGTGGGGTAGGAGAATTTGTTTAATGTGTTTGGTTGTGAGTGTGGTGAAAAAAGGTGAAATGATTTGTTTATTAGTGTGAATGGTGGAAGTGGGCGTGAAGTGAAGGGTTAAGGTTCGGGCAGAGAATAAATTTTAAAACAGAGGCTCAACGAGCAAATTCGAGGCTAAGCGAGTGAACAAAATCCGTCAAAATTCCAATTCTTGATTATTCCCTTCCGTTGTCCGTTTCCCGCGACTTCCGCGACTTAAAAAGATAGTGCCTCCATACGAGGCTCATCATTGGGCTGGTATGCAAAAATGCAATGCCTACAGTCGCCCCCACTTTGATGGGACCTGTATAGTGTGTGACAATGGCAGTCCTATCAAAGTTCGTGCAATGCATTTTTACTTACCTGGCTCGCCAGCTGCTGCCTGGTTTGCCTATTTCTCTGAACTGAGTTGATGACGCAGTGGACCTCGATCCTGGGACGCATCCCGAAACTACGACTGAGCTGATTGTGATGGCAAAGTTCTTTCATCCTCTGGGCATTGTTCCTGAACTGTATGGAGATGAGGCTTTATTCCCTCGAGCTTTTTTCCCGAACTGTGTTGAGACGAGGCTTTATTCCCTCGAGCTTTGTTCCCGAACTGTTGAGGTGAGGCTTTATTCCCCCGAGCTTTGTTCCCGAGTTGTTTCGAAGGTGGGCTTTATTCCCGAACTGTGCTGATAGAGAGTTTTATTCTCCTGGGCTTTATTCCCGAACGGTTGAGAGAGAGCTTTATTCTCCTGGGCTTTATTCCCGAACGGTTGAGAGAGAGCTTTATTCTCCTAGGCTTTCTTCCCGAATTGTGTCAAGATAGGGCTTTATTCCCTCAGGCTTTCTTCTCGAACTGTGTTATGATAGGGCTTTATTCCCCTAGGCTTTCTTCCCGAATTGTGTCAAGATAGGGCTTTATTCCCTCAGGTTTTCTTCCCGAACTGTGTCAAGATAAGGCTTTAGGCTTTCTTCCCAAACTGTGTTATGATAGGGCTTTATTCCCCTAGGCTTTCTTCCCGAATTATGTCAAGATAGGGCTTTATTCCCCCAGGCTTTCTTCTCGAACAGTGTTATGATATGGCTTTATTCCCCTAGGCTTTTTTCCTGAATTGTGTTGAGATAGGGCTTTATTCCACTGAGCCCTCTTCCCGAATTGTGTTGAATGTGAGCTTTGTTCCTCTGAATGTAATGAATGTGGGCTTTATTCCCCAACTGTGTTGACTGTGGGCCTTGTTCCCGAATTGTACTGAATGAGAGCTTTGTTCCCTAATCTGAGCTGACTGTGTGGCTTTGTTCCTGAATTGTATTGACTGTGGGCTTTGTTCCCGAGTTTGCTGGATGTAGGCTTTATTCCCAAATTGTATTGAATGTGGGCTTTATTCCCTGGTCTGAGCTGACTGTGTGGCTTTGTTCCTGAATTGTATTAAATGTGGGCTTTATTCCCCAACTGTGTTGACTGTGGGCTTTGTTCCCGAACTGTTTTGAATGTGGGCTTTATTCCCTAACTGTGTTGACTGTCCATTTTTGAACTGTGCTCCATTTTTGGAGTGTCATTTTCGGCGAGATGTGATAATGGTCCATTTTCGAACCGCGATTGATATGAGAGTGGTCCATTTCTGAACCTTTGCTGATGAGAGATAGTCCATTTCCGAACCATTACTGATAACGATGTGGGCCTCGCCCCCAGAGTGCCATACCTGGCAAAACTAATATTGTGTCTCCATACCCGGAGTACTATACTCGGTGGAACTGATGCTGTGTCTCCATATCCGGAGCGCCGTACCCGGCAAAACTGATTCTGATAATGACGTGGGCCTCGCCCCAAGAGTGCCATACCCGGCAAAACTGATACTGATAATGACGTGGGCCTCGCCCCCAGAATGTCATACCCGGCAGAACTGATACTAAACTGATGTGGGCCTCGCCCAGAATGCCATACCCAGCAGAATTAATACTGAACCAATGTGGGCCTCGCCCCCAGAATCCCATACCCGGCAGAACTGATACTGAACTGATGTGGGCCTCGCCCTCGAACTGATGATGTCGGGTCTCGCCCCCAAGCTGATATGGGCCTCGCCCTCGAACTGATAATGATGTGGGGCTGATATGGGCCTTATTCCTAAGCTGACATGATATTCTATTTCACACATTGTATTACCTCTCACGAGATAATCTTGATAGCTAGACATTTTTTCGTCCTCAACGAATGCTTCGTGTCAAAACCGATGAATCTTCAAAGTACTTGATACACTCAACTCCGATCATCTGAATGGGTGATCTGAACTAGACTCCTAGTGTGTGTGTGGTAAGGCTCTTTCGCAGCTTGTTCATTAAGTAGGCCAACTCGATGATTTTGCTTCGGAGAATCGAACCAGTGGGTCTAACCAACCTGGATGTCTTAATCACATTCTGTGATTACTTCCGCATACTCAACATGATATGGTTTTCGTCTTTTTTCTTTTGTCTCTTTTTCATTTTTTTCATTCTTTTTCTTCTTTTTGTTTTTGTTTTTTTTTTTTTTGACACGCCTACCCTTTAAGGTAGCATTTCTCCTCATGGTGGTCCTAATACTCGCCCATGGGTAGCTTCACGCTTATCGGTTATAGGCGGTCTATTTTTTTTTCTTTTTTTTTCTTTTTTTTTATAGAGACTTTTTCTTTGTTTCTGACCATATCATATATCGTAGCGTATGTAAACCAGAGTGGACATCCAGGCAAACGGTCATTCACTAATCTGCCATCTCTTTGACTAGTCATCTCACCGACTACTCAGGCTTCAACTGCTAAGATCCCGTAATCAAGTGGTCGTGAGTCTAGCTGAGATCAACCACTCAGAATACCGGATAAGAGCACAGCTCACACTTATTGTTTCTAAGGTTTATCCATTCAGCAAACAATGTCATCATTGGACATATGCCTAACCATCAAAGACTTTTTTTTTTTTTTTTTTTACTCACTCCACAGAATTCTTCCTTTCAACCGCTGATAATGTGGGCTTCGCCCCCTGAGATCCATTCCCAAAACTCATACTGATATAGGCCTCAACCCTGTGACTCATCCCAAAACTACTAATGTCATATTGATGCTTCTGATTGGCTTGCATTTGCCATTTTCTTTTTTTCTCCATCGAAACCTGTGAATACAAAACAGACAAACACAAAAAGGAATGCAAAATACGTTACGTGTATGCATGCATGCATGAATGAGTTTCCTATCCCGTTGGGTTAGATATTCTACCGATACTCTTGGTGGTTGCTCGGTCTTTTGACAAGTCTGCCCTCTTCCCTAACCCAACGGGTATCTATGATGGCTTTTAAGACACAAGGGGTTAACATGGTGCATGTATGCATGAGATGCATGAGATGCGTTCGATGTATGGAATATAAAAGTCGGCCCATTATCATTTTAAAGTATTCAATCATACTATTGCGCGGTGCAAACTTGTCCCAGTTGAAAAAGGCCCAACAAGTTTATACTTTTGTGATAACATGGCTAAACAACTTCAAATAATAAGAGGCCTAAACACAAAATGGCCCATCGGCATTTTAGAAGCTTTCGGCTCAATTATCAAAGGACACGAACTTGTCCCAGTTTAAATGGCCCGACAAGTTCATATCTCTTGACAAGAGGTCCAACTGAATCCAAATGACGATGATCCCAAAAACAAACATAAAGAAATAATTTCTAATGGTCATACGACTACGGTTCACATGTAGGTTTCAGGAGTGTAAACAAAGGCTCTCGCTGACGAAGGATTGTTCACAACTAGGACTCCCTACTCAAGGGTTCAAACGACCAAGTGAGCTCATATTTTTTATACCTTACGGTTCGTGCCAACGAGTTACAGTATGTGACTAACTGTCAAATGGATTTCCCGTTGTAGATTCCCCAGAGGGAGGGTGGAGTGAGGCTCACTTAAGTACCCAAGCCCCTTAGGCTCTTATCGCTTGGTGACAGGAATAAACAACGAGTCCCCAAATTAGTCTATCACATGAGATGATTATCTAGATGCCTTCACAGCTTTTCCTTATAAAAAGGTAGTGAATGAAGAAGACACCAACCATCCCCTAAGAAAATGATTATCTAGGTGCCTTCACAGCTTTTCCTTATAAAAAGGTAGTGAATGAAAGAAGACACCAAACCATCACCTAGCCCTAACAATGCCTTTAATTAAACTCCTTAAACCCACAGTAGACATGATTAATTAAAACACAAATCACAAACATTACAAGACATTATTTCGGGGCCGATTCTCTATCCCCAGTGGAGTCGCCAGACTGTAGGACACAGACGGTGGGCGACACATGCTGTTCCAGACTCGCGGTCCGGTTGGGAGTACGGAGTAGCCCACGGGGGACTAAACCGGAGAATAATGGAGTCGCCACCCGGTGTGAACCGGGAGAATGATTTAAGGCCGCACTCACCCCTCGCAAGGGAAGACCTCAAACCGTTGGGTTCGGAATGGTCCCTTACTTATGCCACTTGTAATGAACGGATTCGTGCAATAATTAACCAAGTCTATACAACATACATGTCCAAGAATAACCTAAATCTAGTTCGCATTCATAAAAATAAATTCTATGCCTAAGTCATCATGCTTTCAAAGTAATTATCACAACGGCAAACGTACGATATCACACAATGAGCATGTTGAATCATCAAATACAAAGAATAAATAATAACCTAGACATAAACGTAGATTAAACTCTTATTACGAAAGAAAATAACTATAATATACATAGGGAAATAATGTACTAACGACCTAATCATGCTTAAGAAACAAATAACATACTGGGCCTAATCATGCTCGAATACAAGGTTTGGATGAAACGAAACACGTGTGTCTCTCGAGTGGTACGTGGCATTGTATCCCGAGTACAAACCGTAATACCATCTATTCGAATTCAGCTACGGAATTTACGTCCGGGTTTCCATCCGATATACCATAAGAGATGACACATATTCCGCTCATCCGGAAATCACATCATGCACCAATCCACAATACTCATGCGAAATAAAACAATAAAATAACACATGCGGAATAAATATGTGGCCAACTATTTTGGCCGTTCTCAATGTAGGACCTCACATACCCGGTTGGACGTATTCCACGTCAACCGAGCATGTCGTGTCCGGGTCAACAAAATAAAATATAACAAAGGGTGCCCTCAGGTCTTACCTTTTAAGTCATTTTCCGGGAGTGCGTTTCACGGTGCCGGAAGGGTTATCGTCTCCACTGTTTTCATTGTTTTCGCTGGTTCGCTGTTTTCGTTGTTTTCACGGGTCCACTGTTTCTGCTGTTTTCACTGTTTCTATCCGTTGTTTTCAGGCTGTTCGAGGGTACAATTTGCTCACTGTTTTGGCTCGCTGTTTTCTGAATGTTTTTCCTCTGTTTTCACTGTAGCTTTTAGTCTATTATTCCTCACTGTTCGGGGCTGTTTGCTGTTCATTCATGTGTGCAATTTCAAGCAGAATTTTCGATGGTCAGGAGGGTTATTTTCAGTGTAGTTTTCGGTTAGAACAGTGTTGTTCAGGGAGGTTATCAAGTTGCCAAATGAGAGAGAATGGGTTAGGGTTTTATTTGGTGTTTGGTCTGTGTATGAACGTCGGTTTATTTGTTTGGCTCAGTCGGTGAGTGAAGGGACAGCTTACGTGAAGGCATGCGAGTGAAGGGATAGCTTACGTGAAGAAGGGCTCGGCAGGGAGAGGTTTGTGCGTGGCAGTGGCGAGTGGCGTGAAGCTTGGTGGGTTGCAGTTGGCTTGCAAGGTGTCAAGGGGCTGTTGAAGGTGCTATTGATGTGTGGAGGGCTGGTTCACGGCTTATTGAGGGTTAGGTTGTGTGATGCGTTGAGGGTGTCGAGTGGTGCTGTTGAGTGGGTTGATCGTGAGCCTTGAGTAGGGACGTGATGACAGGTTACTGCATGAAGGGCAAAGGACGTGTGATGGGTGATGGGTACGCGAGGCAAGGGGATTTGTGTGAGTGGAGGGTTCTTGTTTGGTCGTGAAGTTAGGGGCAGTTTGGAGTGAGCTAGGGCTGGTGATTAAGGCTGTTTGATGAGGGAGAGGGCCGTGTCTCCTTGCTGAGTGAGGGGTTGCTTACGTGTATGGGGCTGCAGTTCACGTGTGAAGTGGTTAGGGCGTGATGACTGCTGGTCTATGCGTGGAGAGGAGTGAGGGGCAAATGTCGTGAGTTAGGGTTTGAATCGTGGCAAATGGGTTTGTTGGTGTTGTGGAGAGTGAGGGATGAAGATGAATGACTAAGGGACGTGGTGACTACAGTGTGAGGACCTCCAAGGTACGTGAATCCCCCCTTTTGAGGGCAGTGAGTGTGTGAATTTATAGGGGCTGTAAGGACGTTGATGAAGGTCTGATTTGGCGTGGATGGCTTCTGGTTTTGGCCTTGTGTGGAGGTGGCTGGGACGTGTGGTTATGGTGTGAGGGGAAGTGCTTTTCGTGGGTGGGCTGGCAGTGGTGTCTGTGCGCTGTTTGAGGGCTCGGCGGAGGGTCCTTGCGTGGGCAGTGGGCTGTGTGTTTGAGTATATGTTTCTTGATGAAGATAGGGGGTGTTAAGTGGCTGCAGTGAGAGGGTCTCAAAGGTGCGTGTATTAGGGGGATTTTTAGGCGTGAGAGATCAGCCTCTTCCAAGGGGTGCACGGTGTTGTTTTGGATGGAGGGTGAGTGGCTCTTGATGAGAATGTGAGAGGGTTTCACGTGGATTCTTCAAGCCCTGGGAGCAAGTGTTTTCACGTGTGAGTGGAAGGAGATCCCCCCAAGGGTTTGTGAGGTGGCCATTTTAACGTGAACTTGGGTGTGTGGTGTCCAGTTGGGAGTCTCAGTGGAGGCAGTTTATTGAGGAATTCAGCTGGCCAGGCAGAAGTTTCAGGCGTGATTTTAGGGCTTGCTTTCGGTGATTGTTGAAAAAAATGAGAAAAGGGAAGTGGCTTTCGGCGTGAAGGGCAGTTTTGTTGAATTGGTTTGAATTGTTTTGTTTGTTTATTTGAAAGTGGAGTAAGGGTTTTAAAAAGAGAAGTGAGGCACGTGGGGTAGGAGAATTTGTTTAATGTGTTTGGTTGTGAGTGTGGTGAAAAAAGGTGAAATGATTTGTTTATTAGTGTGAATGGTGGAAGTGGGCGTGAAGTGAAGGGTTAAGGTTCGGGCCGAGAATAAATTTTAAAACAGAGGATCAACGAGCAAATTCGAGGCTAAGCGAGCGAACAAAATCCGTCAAAATTCCAATTCTTGATTATTCCCTTCCGTTGTCCGTTTCCCGCGACTTCCGCGACTTAAAAAGATAGTGCCTCCGTACGAGGCTCATCATTGGGCTGGTATGCAAAAATGCAATGCCTACAGGTAGCCTGAACCTGTGGAAGTTAATGGAATTGTGGTACCTGGGTTTGAGATCTTCCAGGATATGTTGGGTAAGAAGCTGATAGTTGAAGAAATTGTGGAGAAAGAAGAAGAGAATTGGGAGGAAGAACTGATGAAGTTGGAGAGCCTGACTCTGGGAGAGGACAAAAAGCCTGAGGAAGACCTGATTGCAGAGGAAGAAGTGTCTATAGATGATGAAGACATTTACCTTCCTGATTTGTTTGGATGTACTTCTGCATTATCCAATAATAAAGACATTTTTTTTGCTTACTTGACTGAGTCATTTCCATTTACACTGCACGAATCAATCATATTTGACATCTGTTCAGCCAGAACTATTGCATTTAACTTGGGTACACTTGAGAACCCCAAGGAAATTCTGATTGCAAGTGAAGTAACCTCCGAAGAGAGGGAGAAACTAGAAGAAGTGTTGGTCAGATATGCCAAAGTGTTTGCTTGGTCCTATAAGGACATGCCTGGGGTAGACAGAAACATTGCCCAACACACAATACCTACTTATCCGAATATGAGGCCAGTAAAACAGAAACTCCGACGGATGAGACCAGAATGGGCTGAGAAAGTCAGAGAGGAAGTTAAGAAACAGATAGATGTGGGGTTCTTGGAAGTAGTAAAATATCCTGAGTGGTTGGCTAATATAGTACCGGTGCCGAAGAAGATGGGAAGGTCAGAATGTGTGTAGACTACAGAGATCTCAACAAGGCTTGTCCGAAAGATGATTTTCCTCTGCCGCATATAGATGTTCTGGTTGATAGTGCGGCTTTATCTGCTATGTATTCATTTGCAGATGGATTTTCAGGTTACAATCAGGTTCTCATGGCTGAGGAAGACAAACATAAGACTGCATTTGTTACTGAGTGGGGTACTTATTGTTACAAGGTTATGCCGTTTGGGCTTAAGAATACGAGGGCTACTTATCAGCGGATGGCCACTACACTTTTCCACGACTTGATGCACAAAGAGATTGAGGTGTATGTGGATGACATGATGGTAAAATCAGAGACAAGAGTTGGGCATATTGAAGCACTGGAAAGGTTCCTTCAGAGAGTTGACAGATACAACCTGCGGCTTAATCCCAAGAAATATGTGTTTGGGGTGACATCAGGGAAATTGCTTGGTCATACAGTGGGAATGGGCGGAATAGAGGTAGACTCCGAAAAGATCAAGGCAATCACATAAATTCCTGCACCGAAGACAGAAAAAGAAGTCAGAGCATTCTTGGGAAAGATTCAGTACATCAGTCGGTTCATTGCCAAGTTGACATCAGTATGTGAGCCTATCTTCAAACTGTTGAGAAAAGATCAGCCAGTGAGATGGAATGAACAATGTCAGACAGCCTTCGACAAAATCAAAGAGTATTTGGTAAAGCCTCCTGTATTGAAACCTCCGAGATGGGGCAGACCTTTGATATTGTATTTGGCTATAGAATCAGAAGCACTGGGGGCAATGATGGTACAGGCTGATGAGACAGGGGTAGAACATGCAGTCTATTATCTGAGTAAGAAGATGCTCCCTGATGAGCCTCGGTATCAAGAAGTTGAGAAGATCTGTCTTGCCGTGGTATGGGCTTCCAGAAAGTTGCGACATTACTTCCAGTCATACATGATCCAGGTAGTGGCAAAGGAGAATCCTCTGAAGTATCTTCTTTCGGTGCCTTCACTAGTGGGAAAATTGGGCAGATGGTTGGTATTTCTGACAGAGTTTGACATTGAGTATCTCACCTCCAAAGTGATCAAAGGGCGAGCAGTAGCAGAGTTTCTGGCATTGCAACCTGTTGAGGGGGATCAGTTTAAGTTTGAATTTCCAGACGAAGAGATCCAAGCAATAACAGTTCAGAGATGGAAGATGTATTTTGACGGAGCGGTGAATTGCAAGGGAGCCGGAATTGGGATCGTGATAGTGACCCCCGAGGGAGAGACTTTTCCTTTAGCCAAAAGGTTGACATTCAGAGTGACTAATAACATGGCCGAGTATGAAGCATGTGCTTTTGGTTTGACAGCATTGATAGCCTTGAAGGCCGGGAGTGTGGAAGTCTACGGAGATTCTATGTTGGTAGTCCAGCAGATGCGAGGAGAGTGGGAATTGAAAGAATAATGGTAGTTGGCACAGGTTATCTCCGAGTGTATGTTTCAGCACTTACCGAGAGAAGAGAATCAGATGGTAGACGCATTGGCTACACTTGCAGCAACTTGGGAGAATCCAGAAAAGTTAGTGATGAGACCGTTGACACTGACAACAGCGAGCAGACCTGTTTATGAGATAGAAAGAATTCTGGAAGTTGAGGTCGACGACGGTAAACCTTGGTATTATGACATTCAGAGGTATCTGGAACATGGCGAACTCCCGGAAGGGGCAGGCAGAAAAGACAGAATAGCTATTCAGAAGTCGGCTTCCCAGTATGTGATTTTGAAAGGGGAACTGTACAAGAGGCAAGCAAACGGTATTCAGTTGAAGTGTTTGAGAAAAGAAGAAGCTCAACATGTAATGGAAGAAATACACGCCGGGGTATGTGGTCCGTACATGAACGGGTTGAATCTGTCCCGCAAGATAGTGAGACAAGGTTTTTATTGGCCAACCATGAAAATGGACTGCGCAAAGATGGTAAAGCACTGTCATGATTGTCAAGCACATGGTAATTTGAATCACTTACCGCACACAGAGTTACACGGGCTGTCAGAGCTGTGGCCTTTCTCAGCATGGGGAATTGATATGATTGGAGAAATTCGACCGAATGCATCGAATGGCCATCGCTTTATAGTAGTGGCAGTAGATTACTTTTCGAAGTGGGTGGAAGCCGAATCATTCCGCAATGTTACAGCAAAACATATGGCAAAGTTTATAGCTCGGAACCTCATTTGTCAGTATGGTATGCCGCATCATGTAGTGACAGACAACAGAGTTCAGTTTCAAGGAGAGACGAAGGCAATGTTGTAGAGGTACGGGATAGGCCACCACAAGTCATCACCATACAGGCCGCAGGAAAATGGGGCAGTTGAGGCAGCCAACAAGACCATAGAGACGATTTTAGCCAAGATGACAGAGAACTGCAGAGATTGGGCCGAGAAACTACCATATGCTCTGTGGGGGTACAGAACATCAGTAAGGACAGCAACATGGGCTACACCTTACTCTTTGGTCTATGGAATGGAAGCAGTGTTACCAGTAGAAGTGGAAATACAGTCTATGAGGGTATTAGCAGAGGCAGAATTACCGGAACAAGAGTGGGTCGCACAGAGGTTTGAAGAGTTAGCACTATTGGATGAGAAGAGAACTAAGTCTTTGTATCACATGCAGTTGTATCAGAAGAGACTAGCCCGAGCATTCAATAATAAAGTACGTCCCACCAAGATCAGAAAAAGGTGATTTGGTACTTAAGCAGTCGAGGCCGTAAACGACAGATCCGAGAGGAAAATTCAGACCAAACTGGGAAGGACCTTACTTAGTGCAGAAGGTAATGGGAAATGGAGCAGTGAAGCTATCAGACTTGGAGGGGAACGAGTTCACCGAGCCGATCAACGTAGACAGATTGAAGCAATACTTTTCCTGAGGGAGAGAAGACCGAGTAGTCACCACAGGAATTAGTAGAAGACCTAACCCAACGGAATAAGAAAATCATTCATGCATACACGTAACATTGCATTCTCTTCGTGTTTGTTTTTGTTTTGTGTTCGTAGGTTCGAAGAAAGGAGAAAGCGGCAGAAATGAGCTAAGCAGCGTCAGCGCAATTTCAGTTTTTGGGATGAGTCCCAAGGGGCGAGGCCCATATCAGCTTGAGGGCGAGGCCCATATCATGTTGTAGTTCCGGGTCGAGGTGCCCATGGTCGAGGTACCCACTACATCATCAGTTCGAGGGCGAGGTCCATATGGTCAGCGGTGTTGGGTCGAGGTGCCCCCGTTGTCAGTTGTAGTTCCGGGTCGAGGTGCCCAAGGTCGAGGTGCCCGCTACATCATCAGTTCGAGGGCGAGGTCCCTATTTTCAGCTGTATTGGGTCGAGGTGCCCAGATTGTCGGTTGCAGTTATTGGGATGCGTCCCAGGATTGAGGTCCACTGCAGCACCAACTCAGCTCGAGGCAGCAGCCGAGCCAGGTAAGTGAAAAACCATTGCATAACTTTGATAGGATTGTTCAAAGCCACACACTGCACAAGTCCCATCAAAGTGGGGGCGACAGTAGGCATTACATTTTCGTATGTGAAACCCGATGATGAGTCTCAGTTGGAGGCACTACCTTTTTAGCTAAGGATATTGCGGGAAACAGAGGTCGGAAGGGGAAATTCACAATAAGTACGTCATCAAGTTCATTTCACAAGTTCACTGTCTTCGTTAGTGTTGTGTTCGTTACTTCGTTCGAACGTCAGGCAGATTGCGGACGTTCGTGTAGCATTCGAATGGGCGTTCGAACGGAGTCGGTATTTCTGGTTTTGCTGCTAGCCTCGCACCCCAGCCCAATTAGCCCCCCAAAGCCCATAAAACACATCCCAATTAATAAAACACATTTAAAACACATGGGAAATTAAATTAAATATTAAATAAAATAATTAAACCATTTACCAATTAATAAAACATAAAATATAATCATACCTAATAAAGATAAATCAAATATATTATATACCAAACTTAACAAATATCATGCCTAATTAAAATCAATCATAACAAATTAAATATTTTGCATTCCTAATCTAGCTAAGATTTGTCCCCCCTCAATCTAATCCTTTCCTTGTTGAATACCAAATGAAATCCTCCTTTTAATGCCAAAATCCCTTCCTTGTGAGACAAGGTGAAGCCCTAGCCTTTCTCTATATAAACCACACCTCTCCAAGGCATTCACCTCTCATAATTTACGCCAATCACAAGAAAAAAGAAGCAAAGAATTTCCAACCCCCCTCTCCAAGCTCTCCATTCACGCATATCACACAAAAAATATAACAAATTTCTCTTCATCTCCTTCCCTCACATCACCGAAAAATACACCAATACAGCAGCCCTTCGCACGTCAAAAACACAGCGCCATAAGCCTTCCTATATCACCGAAACAACAACCTACAAAAATCCTCAAAACAGTAACATAAAAGCTGCACTTAATATCCCTAAAATAATCACATAAGACTACACTAAAAACCCAAAAAAAAACTCGGAACAGTCCGTGGAAACGTCAAAAAAGGTGACCTGAACAGTGAGCAGCAAAACAGAGGCCAAACAGTAGCAGAACGGAGTTCGAACATCAAGCAAAACAGCAAAACAGTGCGCTAGGACGCTAAACCAGTGAACCGGAGAAGTTGAGGAGCTGTACCCTTTCCGACGTCCGTGAAACATAAGCCTGAAAGTTGGCAAAAAGGTTAGACCTGAGGTTATTTTTCACACTCGTTTTTTTTGTTTTTTTTATTTGTATTATTTATTGAGTATTGCTTGCATGACTGTCATGTTGAAATGCATGTTGTGGCCCTTGAGTAGATAAATATGCGTGAATTATGAGATGTTGTATGTTGTGGCTGTGGAATAAAATGAGAGATGTGTCCACTCTCGCGGTATATCAGATGGAAACCCAGTCATAAATTTCATAGCCGATTTCGAATGGACGGTAGTATGATCTGTACTCGGGATACAACTCCACTTACCGCTTGAGTAAACGGCACCTTCTTTTGTTTTGTGTTGCTTTGGTTTATTTATTTTTCGTCACTTGAATTCTGCATGTTGCTTATTTATGTATGATTCAATCGAACGCATGTGCTTAGTAAGTGGAATGAAAGATCCCTTATGGGGAGGGGTTAAAGCCCTTTACCACGATGTTTTGCCGCGCCGGTTGATGTGTATTCGGTTGAATGCAAGATACGTTCAATCGGGCATACTACGTTTGATATTATTGCTTTTAATTCTTTGTATGCATGATTCAATCGATCGCATGGGCTTAGTAAGTGCAATGAAAGATCCCCTATGGGGAGGGGTTAAAGCCCTTTACCACGATGCTTTGACGTGCCAGTTGATGTGTGTTCGGTTGAATGCAAGATACATTCAATCGGGCATACTAAGTCTGATATTATTGTTTTTAATTCTTTGTTTGCATAATTCAATCGAGCGCATGGGCTTAGTAAGTGCAATGTAAGTTCCCCTATGGGGAGGGGTTAAAGCCCTATACCACGATGCTTTGCCGCGCCGGTTGATGTGTGTTCGGTTGAATGTAAGATACGTTTAATCAGACAAAATGAGCTTGAAATTGTTGTCTTTATTCTTTGTGTTTCATGCATCAGGTCTGGTTCTGTTCGAACACGTTCTCGAACGCTATACGAACGCGAACCTTCTGTTTACCGTTCGAACGCGTTTTCAAACACTACGCGAACGCACAAGCACTTTCTTAGTCTCATCATGCATCAGGTCTGGTTTCGTTGGAACGCGTTCTTGAACGCTATACAAACGTGAACCTTCTGTTTACCGTTCGAACGTGTTCTCGAACGCTATGCGAATGCACACGCACTTTCTTAGTCTCATCATGCATCAGGTCTGGTTCCGTTCGAATGTGTTCTCGAATGCTATACGAACGCGAACCTTCTGTTTACCGTTCGAACATGTTTTCAAACGCTACGCGAACGTACACGTATTTTCTTAGTCTCATCATGCATCAGGTCTGGTTCCGTTCGAACGCGTTCTCGAACGCTATACGAACGCGAACCTTCTGTTTACCATTCGAACGCGTTCTCGAACGCTACGCGAACGCACACGCACTTTCTTATTCTTATCATACATCAGGTCTGGTTCCGTTCGAACACGTTCTCGAACGTTATACGAACGTGAACCTTCTGTTTACCGTTCGAACGCGTTTTCAAACGCTACGCGAACGCGTACCCACTGAACTGAGTCTTTTTCATCAGATTTCATACATAGTTTTCCTAGTAGCTATCCCCACATGTATGAATACAATGTGTTTAATGTATTACAATTCATATACCTATGTCATTATAAAATTTGAGTATTATTTCTTGTGGTATATCGGATGGAAACTCAGACATAAATTCCGTAGCCGATTCTGAATGGACGGTAGTACGATCTGTACTTGGGATACAATTCCACGTACCACTTGAGAAGGTGCTCACATGTGTGCTTGTGTGGTTAGTATGTGTGCTTGTGTTTTCTTGAATATAATATGCCAGTGAAGTTGTATGTTCGTCGCTCCTTTGATGTACTTTCAAGCATGCAATCTTAGATGTGAAATATATGTAAACTTAGGTGTAAGTTTTATTTTGTACATGTGAATTTAGAAGCATGATACTCTTGGAAATAAGTGCTACTTAAGCCTGATTAAATTATTACATAAATCCTTTCATTACAAGTGGCATAAGTAAGGAACCATTCCGAACCCAACAGTTTGAGGTCTTCCTTTGCGAGGGGTGAGTGCGGCCTTAAATCTCATTTTCCCGGTTCACACCGGGTGGCGACTCCATTATTCTCCAGTTTAGTCCCCCGTGGCTACTCCGTACTCCCGACCGGGCCGCGAGCCCGGGACAGCATGTGGTGTCCAGTTTCTGTGTTCCCACAACTATACTAGAGAAAAAGAGTTTAAGTGTTGAAATATAGCTCAAAATATTTTAAAATAGAGATTTGATGCATTAGAAAACGAATGGTTCTGAGAACCCCTTATGCGATTTTTGATTATATCATTTTACGCGTAAAAGTTTCTTGTTTCGGCTATAAAGATAGTAAATGAACTATGTTTGGGATGATTTCTAAACCATCGGACTTGTTTTTCCGAGACGAACAACTTTCGCGTTAAATTCTTTTCGAAATTTAGAGCAAATGGACCTCAAAATTATGAATTTTGAAAGACACCCAAGGATATGGCCTGTTTGTACTGTGCGGGGATTGAAATACAATTTCAGCAAAGTTTTCTATAAATACCCCAAATTTTCCAGAAATCGCAAAATTGGCAAAAGAATCAAAACCTCTCAATTCGGCCCCCCACTCTCAAAATGCGTTCTTGGAAGTGTTGGTCTCACCGGTGGCCTATCAGCCACCGCCGGTCGGCGCGACCAGCCAGAGGGGTGAGCTGGCCACCCCTCCACCTTGTGGTGGCCGGCGGCAGCCCCTTGGTTGCCAGAAACAGCCGCTGGAGGGAGAGAAAGTTGCGCACATGGGTGTTCTGATCCCGGCTCATCACTTCATTTCATGACCCGAGCCACCCGCCAAATCGAAGCCCTCAGAGAGTACTACAAGATGGCTATGATGATTTTTCCGATCCGTGCTCGGTTGCACGCAAAATAAGGAATGAAGATTCAAATGAATAGTGACCCATGTGAACAGTAACTCCGATCGGAATTTCTTCGAGTCCAAACGCGTTCGTTGGATCGTTTGGATTATGTATATGCCCTCGAAATCTCGGTAAGATCTCCCGATAAAAATCTTCAAATTTCAAGTTTATAGTTAAATGTTTGACTGTATCCAGTAGCTTCGTAGAGTAATGTAATGATATATATCGAGTTGTTTGAGTATTTGTATATTGAATATGTGTATTTGGTAGAATCCAAGAGAAATCGGAGCTAATTCGATCGATCCGATAAGTAAAGCGAGTTTCAGGTAAAATCAGGTTTCACACGCATTTGTGTTTTGATGAACGTAATTAAGGATATAGGTTAAATATGATGATACACTAGTATTTGAGTAATTCCAGAGAGGTTTGGAAGGCTTAGGATCCTTCCGCAGTATTTTTGAAAATGTTTTAGAAGATTTTTTGGAAATGCATATTTTGCATATTTGAGCTACTGGGTGGATATAGAACAATGTATAATGATGTATTATGAGTAATGAAACTAAAATCATTGAAAACAGATTTAATTTGGGTTTTCTCGGAAAGTTGGGGAATTTATGTTCTAAGTAAGTTTCTATGATTAACGACCTTAATCGTCCGTATTTATGTTACATATGGAGAAAGAGAGAGAAGGAATAGCATGGACTCCAGGTAAGTACCTCATTGTGAACTCGTTGTAGGTAGACAAGGTAGAATGACTAATTATGTGTTTAGATATGTGTATAGACTGAAGGCTCATAAAAATAAGTTATAGTAGTTATGTAGTTTTAAAAAGCATGAAATGAAAGGTTCGAGAGGTATAGACAATGAGATTCGTAAAGAGCACATGTAGAAATAGATTATATGAAAGTATGCATAGTGTCGGATTTCTAAGTAGCGAGCTAGTATCAGCATGAAAAGTTTAGTACAAGCTGTCGTTACATTTTCATAGTTAAGCATATCATCAAGTAGAGCACGCTTACGTACTCGAGATGTGAAATTTTTGCAAAGAGTTTTAACGAAGTTTTCCAGATATCAGTTTAGTTTGATCTAAGTGTGGAACCAATGTGTGAAATGTGTTGATATGTTTAATGACACGTGCGAGCATTTTTCATATAAATGCATTTGTTGAAATGGGGTACGGATCCATTTTGTATGTATTGGATGAGTTAAATGTCACCAACTCGTAATGAAGTGTAGTTGACTTTGCTGTTTTGTATATGGATAATGTCATTACATTGGATTGCATTTCATTGCATGACTTACATGATCATATAATTGATATGTTGATGCATATGTATTTTGCATACCTAGAGGGAGACACAATGTACATTGAAAGATACAGATCTAGGACCAGCGGGACGGAAATGCGTAACACCCCTGGATCATAGTTATAGTGAGTGGACACACTTCTTAAAGTTGACTTTTATCATGTTATTTTCCATATCAAACTTACTTTTCGCTATTAGGGCATTAGCCAATTTTATTATCAGTTGTATATTGTTTAGCATGTTTTGAGAAATGATTTAGAAAATAAATGTTTTCAAGACATGAGTTATAAGTTTTCGATGCATGTGGGAAAAACCCACCTCAGTATGTAACTTGATTAAGTTATGGAATTGACGGACAGCACACGTGCACATGTAGAGGACTGGGGGGATATCGATATGTAACGCCCCCAGATCCTAGTTCAGGACTAGAGATGACAGATGCCTCTAGATCCTAGATTCAGAGCTTGGAGGGTAGCATAGATTTGAACCCTAGTTCAAGTTCAGTGGCTTGGGGGACGGCTGTAGACACTGCATTTTTGCATGAGCGCAATGATGAGCCTCATATAGAGGCACTACCTGAAAAGTTGTGGAAGTTGCGAAAAACGAATGCCGGAAGGAAAACCTCCAAAATTAGCACCTCATCGGATTTTGACTCACTAGCTGATAAGTGTGAAATTTACACACCAATTATGTACCATCAACTTATCATTTTGTTGGATTTCGTATTATTTAATGTTGCTTTTGGAGTTGATTAGTGTTGTGATGACAGGAAACAGGAACAGGAAAATTCAGGTTATTTTCGGGAATGATTGGATGCAAGCAAAAGCTGAACAAAAAGGACCTGGCGCTACGGTACACCATTGCCATACATTTTCCAGCAGAAAATGCGCCATGGCGCGTTGGTGAACATCCAGGAAAAATTGGCGTCGCGGCGCCAAGATTCAATACAAAATCCAGAGAGAATGGCGCCGTGGCGCCATTAATAGCATCATAGCTAAAGGCGCCGCGGCGCCAAAATTTCATACAATTTCCCGTACAATTGGCACCGCGGCACCAGTTAGAGGGAGAAAAACAACACGCTGCGATAAGAGTTTGAGCGTGGATGGCAAACTGGGAATATTATAAATAGACCCATTACACAACATAAAAAGAAGGAGAAAAACCCTAAAACAAGACATCAATTATCAATAGGCAGATTGGGAGAACTAGAAAAGAAGAAAGTGTCAACTTCAGAAATTACAAGGAATCTGTCCCGGGTTCCATTCTTTTATTTTCTTCTTAGATTCTCATTATTATTGTGATGTATTTCTTAAGAGTGTTGTTTTGTTTTGAAATAGCCATGAGCTAATACTCTTATTCTAGGGTTTGCTGTATCATATTGCGTGAAACTATGTATTAAGTATCAATTGAATCTCATAATAATTCTCTGAAACTTTATTTATATTATCTCTATGCTTAATGCTTTATATTTGCTGGCCACAACTGTAATGATATTATACTTATATCTGTTACTCGAGAGAGGAGATTTGAGTAGGAATTGAGAAATATAATCAAGAATGTTATAGGGTTGGAGAGAATTTATAACTCTTGAAAGCAGTTAATAAGAATCACCGTACTAAATCAATTGTTAATTGTTGGAGTCTATAGAGATATTGATTTTTGACACTTGACAATACCTCCATTGGTATTCGAGAGAAAGAGTGGAGAAATTTATGGTTTTGGCTTATAAACTTGGAATTTGACATGAGATAAATGAATGCGTAATTACATAGTGGATGGCTAGGTGAAATCAAACTTTATGATTCATTCTCCTTTCGTATTATTTAGTTTTTCAATAATTTACATTTAATTAGCATTGTGTTGGTTCTTCAATTAATTTCAAATCTGATTTTTCTGTGTCTAGATAGGGCTAAGGTTAGTAATTATAGTACTTAGTGTAATTTAGATTTCAATCCTTGTGGGTACGACACTCTACTCCTTTATACTAAAACTTGACACCGTACACTTGCGGTACGATACAAAAATATCACAACAAGTTTTTGGCGCCGTTGCTGGGGATTGATTGTTTAGATCACATTAATACTATTACCGAATAATCTTAGCGTTAATTTAGAAGTTTATTTTTTTTCTTTAAAAGGTCTTTTTGTTTATACCCACTGTGTTCCTGTATGATCTTATTTGATGCTTGGTAGTGAATGAGACAAAAATGAAGTCTTGACTCACTATTATTTGATCATGAAATAGAACGCACTGCAAGAAGACTCAGAAAGGAAGCAATGAGTGAAGGAACGACAATTGTAGAAGCAAACAGATGGAATAACCCACAGCAAGTAGCAATTGCAGATGAAAACAAAGAAAATGTCCCACGACAAGTACCAATCTGTGACCATTTTAAACCTGTCATTGAGGATAATTTTTCTGGAATTGCATATCAACAAATTGATGCCAATAATTTTGAATTGAAACCTGCTCTTATTAACATGGTCCAACAAAACCAATATGGGGGATCAGTTGTCGAGGATCCCAACATTCATTTAAGGATGTTCCTAGAGATAGTTGACACCATTAAGATGAATGGTGTACCCAAGGAAACAATAAGGTTGCGACTATTTCCATTTTCCTTGAGAGACCGAGCTAGGGGTTGGATGCAATCCATACCTGTAGGAAGCATCCAAATTTGGGAAGATATGGATGTACGATTCTTGGAAAAGTTCTTTCCACCTGCTAAAACTGCCCAATTACCAACTAAAATAAGCATATTTAAACAGCTAGAGACAGAAAATTTATATGAGGCATGAGAGCGGTTTGAGGACCTGCTCCAAAGATGCCCACAACATAATTTTACGGATTGGGTCCAAATTCAGTTGTTCTATAATAGGCTTAATGGCCCAAATAGAACCATGGTTGACACAGCTGCAGGAGGTGCTCTGTTCAAGAAGTCTGCAAAAGAAGCATATACATTACTGAACGGAATGGCCATCAATCAATTCCAATGGCCAACTGAGCGAACTACGGTAACCAAAGTGGCGGGCATACATGAAGTAGACCCGCTAGTTGCACTAACAGCTCATATTTCAACCCTCTCATCTCATATGGCAGCTTTAAGAAATCAACATGTGCAACCATCTATCGAATCTGTTGCAGCTGTGAATATGCAATTAGTGGAAGGAACCCCGAGCTTTGAGCAAGCTCAATATGTGAACAACAGAAATTTCAACAATTATAGGGGAAATCCTGCATCAAACCAATATCATACGGGACTCAGGCATCATGAAAATTTTTCTTATGCAAACACAAAGAATACCTTGATGCCCCCACCTGGTTTCAGCAACCAAATGTCGGAACAGAAACATCGTTAGAAGACCTTTTGCCACGTTTGTCGCCAAATCCTCATAGGTTCGAGAAGAATGAGTCGCGATTAAGCAATATAGAGACCCACATGGGCAACATGGGAGCTATGATGAAATCATTAGAAACCTAGATTGGTCAGCTTGCCTCCTCGATTAGGCAACCACAAAAAGGGACATTTCCTAGCAATACCGAAATAAACCCTAAGGAACAGTGTCAAGCTATCACCCTTAGAAATGGAAGACAAGTCGGACATACCCCTGATGACAGTAGCCTAGATAAGGAAGTAGAGATACAGGAAGAGCCAGTAATGACAAAAGATCAGAGCGACACCCCTTCTTTAGTCGCGAAACCTCAGATTCCAAAGCCATCTCTTCCATATCCTCAACATTTCCAAAAGAAGAAGTTAGATGCCCAATTTGCTAAATTTTTGGAAATTTTCAAAAAAAATCCACATTAACATTCCCTTAATTGAAGCTTTAGCTCAAATACCCCATTATGTAAAGTTCATGAAGGAGATTATGTCTAAAAAACGAAGGTTGGAGGATTTTGAAACTGTGAATCTCACAGAATAATGCAGTGCTATAATTCAAACGAAATTGCCTCAAAAGCTCAAAGTCCCAGGAAGTTTCACCATACCATGCAATATTGGAGGGTCTACTTTCACTAAAGTATTGTGTGATTTGGGAGCAAGCATTAATTTGATGCCTCTCTCGGTTTTCCGAAAAATGGGCCTTGGTGACGCCAAGCCCACAACTATCACATTGTAACTGGCAGACAGGTCCCTAACATACCCTAAAGGAGTCATCGAAGATGTGTTAGTAAAGTGGATAAGTTCATCTTTCCCGCAGATTTCGTAGTCTTGGATATGGAGGAAGACCAATAAATACCATTGATTTTGGGTAGCCCATTCTTGGCAACTGGGAAGGCTTTAATTGATGTACAAAAAGGGAGACTAACTTTGAGAGTAGGAGATGAAGATGTAACATTTGACATCTACCAAACTCTAAATTATCCCGAAGAAACCACACTTGTAACCGAGTGGATGTTACAGACATCTGTACACAAGAGATAAGCCTGGAGAATGAGTCCACTGACCCTTTAGAGCGATGTCTGATCAACTCAGTTATCGATAGAGAAATACCATTTGGTGATCAGGACCTTAAATAAATGACCTTAGCACTCAATAGTTTGCCAAAAGAAACAGTGGCACGAGCCCAGTTTGAAACATTGCAAGCCTCACCGTTTTTGGAAGAACAAAAAGATTCAGCGGAATTGAAAACACTACCGGAGCATCTCCTCTATGCGTTTTTGGGCGAAAACTCAACATTTCCAGTGATCATCTCTTCCACACTATCTACAGTAGAAGAGGAGAAATTACTGAGGATTTTACGAAAGTATAAATCTGCTCTGGGGTGGTCGATTGCAGACATAAAGGGAATTAATCTGTCCGTATGAATGCATAGGATTCTGATGGAAGATACTTATAAACCATCCATTGAACACCAGAGAAGGTTGAATCCAACCATGAAAGAAGTCGTGAGAGCTGAAGTGTTGAAATGGCTAAAAGCTGGAATCATCTATTCGATCTCTAATAGCTCATGGGTAGCACCAGTTCAAGTGGTACCTAAAAAGGGAGGAATGACTGTAGTTAAGAATGATAAAAATGAACTCATTTCCACCAGGACTGTCACTGGATGGCGTGTCTGTATAGACTACAGGAAACTTAACAAGGTGACCAGAAAAGACCATTTTCCCATTCCTTTCATTGACCAAATGTTAGACCGATTGGCCGGTTTTGAGTATTATTGTTTCCTCGACGGTTATTCGGGGTATAACCAAATCACCATAGCACCAGAAGATCAAGAGAAGACAACATTTACCTGCCCTTGTGGTACTTATGCTTTCTGACGAATGCCATTTGGGTTGTGTAATGCCCCTGCAACCTTCCAACGATGTATGATGGCCATATTCTCTGACATGGTGGAAGAGATTGTAGAAATTTTTATGGATGACTTCTCCATATTCGGATCAAGTTTTGATCACTGTATACACAATTTATCCTTTGTTCTACAAAGATGTGAGGAAAATAGTCTGGGGTTGAATTGGGAAAAATGTCATTTTATGGTCTAAGAAGGCATTGTGCTGGGCCACAAAATATCTTCAAAATGAGTGGAAGTTGATAGAGCTAAGATAGCTGTGATAGAAAAACTCCCGTCGCCAATAAACGTCAAAGAAGTTCGAAGTTTCCTTGGTCATGCCGGTTTTTATCGTCGATTCATATTGAACTTTTCTAAAATTGCTAAACCATTGTGAAATCTCTTAGAAAATGACACTATTTTTGTGATGGATGAGAACTGTTTACAAGCTTTTCAAAAGATCAAACAAGCATTGATCTCTGCTTCGATCATGATAACCCCAAATTGGGATGAACCATTTGAAGTAATGTGTGACACCAGCGATCAGGCAATCAGTGCAGTCTTGGGTCAGAAGCGCGACAAGCTTTTCAGAGCGATATACTACGCAAGTAGAACATTAGATAGTGCCTAGCAAAACTACACCACCACCGAAAAAGAAATGTTGGCAGTCGTGTTTGCATTTGATAAATTTCGGTCTTATCTAATTAGGATGAAAGTAATCATCTACCAATCATGCAGCCATACGTTATCTTTTTGCAAAGAAGGATTCCAAACCTCGCCTGATACGATGCGTACTCTTATTACAAGAATTTGATCTTGAATTAAGGGACAAGAAGGGCATTGAGAATGTGGTAGCTGATCATTTATCTCGAATTGAATCTGATGAGCCCAGAGAGGGAACTATCCAAGAGGTCTTTCCAGATGAACAACTTTTTGAGGTATTTGCCAGAGTTCTGTGGTTTGCTGACTATGCAAACTACTTAGCTTGTGGAGAACTACCACCAGACATTACGTACCAACAAAAGAAGAAATTCCTCATGATGTAAAATTTTACATCTGGGATGAACCTTTACTTTTCAAAAGATGTATGTATCAGATAATTCGTAGATGCGTTCCCGATGAGGAAACTCGCGAAATCCTTGACCAATGCCATGCCGCACCTTTTGGAGGACACTTTGGAGCAACACGAACCGCAGCCAAAGTACTTCAATCTGGATTCTTTTGGCCCATATTATTCCGAGATAGCTACCAACTGGTCAAAACATATGATCGTTGCCAACGACTGGAAAATATTTCCAAGCATCATGAAATGCCTTTGAACACTATTCAAGAGGTTGAGCTCTTTGATGTCTGGGGAATTGACTTTATGGGGCCATTTCCTCCTTCATTTGGCCAAACATATATTATACTAGCAGTTGACTACGTTTCCAAATGGGTGGAAGCCATCGCCACAACTACCAATGATGCGAAAGTTGTCATTAAGTTTGTTTGAAAATACATCTTTACCAGGTTTGGCACCCCTAGAGCCATTTTGAGCGATGAAGGCACATATTTTTGTAATAGACTTTTCAAAGCTCTTCTTGCTAAATATGGTGTGAAGCATAAAGTCGCGTTAGGATATCACCCACAAACAAATGGCTAGGCCGAAACTTCGAATCGGGAAATCAAACAAATCCTAGAGAAAACGGTAAACACAAACCGAAATGATTGGGCTCAAAAACACGATGACGCCTTATGGGCATATCGAACGGCTTTCAGAACACCTATTGGGATGTCACCATACCGACTAGTATTTGGAAAAGCATGTCACTTGCCAATTGAACTGGAACATCGTGCCTTCTGGGCTGTGAAAAAAGTTGAACTTCGATCCCAAAGTAGCAGGAGAGCACTGCCTTCTTCAGCAAAATGAAATGATGGAATTCCGTAATGATCCATACGAAAATGCCAAGATCTACAAAGATCGAACAAAACAATGGCACGATAAATAAATACTTCAGCGAGAATTTCAACATGGCCAACAAGTATTGTTATTTAATTCGCATCTAAAATTGTTTCCTGGAAAACTGAAATCGAGATGGTCCGGCCCGTTCACCGTAAAGGAAGTATTCCCCTATGGCGTAATAGAAATACAGTGTAAGGATGGCTCGGTATTCAAAGTCAATGGTCAACGTTTGAAGCACTATTACGGCACTGAGGCGCGCTCGAAAGACCATCTTATCATCACTGATCCAAAAATAAATAAGAGCTTTCTGTCTGGCTGAAGACAATAAAACAAGCGCTCATTGGGAGGCAGCCCATCATACAAATAGCCGATAATTAGGCACCACGGCGCCTCCCTGGGCATATAAATTGGCGGCTCAGCGCCTAATTCCAACAGCGCCTCCCTCACACATTTAGCAGCAACCCCCATGCCTTCAGCACACCCTAATCATTCACAAACCACACGCAATGACCAACTTGTTAGATCATTAATTCATCCCATCTTTTGTTGTTGAATTGTTGTTTTTGTTTCTAATTTTGCGAAATTTGGCAGCACCAACTCCACTCATTCTCAGCCAATCTCAACCTTGCCCACCAACTGTTTGATAAATTGCCTCAAAGAGAAATCCTAAAGTTTCCAACTAGTGACCCCTTCTACAACTTGCCAAATCATTCTAAGTGCTTCCATGGCCCTAAAGAGACGATGGCATACCCCCGTGTTATCTTATGATCCGACTCATTTTTGGAATTACGAAGCTTACCTCAATTATACTGCTCTTCTATTGAAGAACTTTATTTGGGAATGGGGTATACGAGTCTCTAATGCCCATTACCCCGACATCTTGGATATCATTCAGAATAGAGGATGGCAAGCATTCACTCAACCTCATGAGGATGCCGTGATACCTTGTTCGCGAATTCTACACAAATCTCAAGGTGCGACATGAAAACATGACGGTATAGTTCGCGAGAAGCGGCAAGAGGTCCCATTCGATCATCGCAGCATCAATGCCTTTTACAACTTACCTGACATTGAAGATGATGAATTCACATTCTACCTTGCCACCGCTCTTAATTATGACACAATCCTTGCCGAATTTGTTAGACAGTAATGACCCATAGCGTCACTATTTTGTAAATGATATTGTATTATTGTACAAAATTAACTATGTAGTAATGAAATTGCCTTTTACCGTTTTGTAATTTATTTACTTTGACATATAAATGGTAAAAGTCCCTATGATTAGTTCCGGATTGTGATGATATGAGACGGTAACAATCCATAAAGGTTTAATCATTAATATCCCTAGTCGTAGTATTATCGAGATTGGACATCGATAATGCGGAATAGACTAGTACTGCACTTGTGCATGTTGTGAGGGCACAACGGCATAGTTCTCATATATTTAAGTATTGGATACTTATGCAAGTGCGGTAGGAGGTTGTGTTTTACCGATGGTACAGAAAACAGCTTCGCTCTGGATAGACCCCGCGGAGTCCCATTGGTAGTATGTCTGCGTGTCTATGGGAGTCCGCTTCAGGGTAGGTGCATATGATCTTAACCTGAGACTTGCATCGCTAGTACTTACGACAATCGGTAAACTTTAGTTTTGGTGGTCCAGGGCTTTAACGGTTCTGTGTACACCTCTTCTGGGTTTATCGAGAATCGTAGTGTATTGGGTGTGATGTCAAGATGGAAGTATCACTTCAGACATATGGAGATGATGATCGCGAGGGATACAGAACTAGTACTCTATAATGGTTGCAACCATCGGGATAATATGACTAGGTCAGGATTATCCGATTCAAAGAGACTGGTTGCTTGATGTCTGATATGTGTATCGTACGGGGCAGACACATCTCCAGCCCCAGGCCATACATGTGATCATCCGATACTACTACGATATACACTATACTACGGTATACTACGCCTGTTATAGATCTTATATTCCAATAAGAATATTTCTAGAGAATTGGGTAGACATGGCGTTTTACTAGAGGCTAACCTTGTCTTGTAAATCGGTAAAAACGTAGTACTTGGTACGTACGTGTTCGGATAGTTCGACAACCGGATTTACTGCCAACATATCTAGAGATCTCTTGGGTCGCTTCCCGAAGATTCACCAATGACGTATGATTCAAACTCGATTAATCTTGGATTAATTACGGAGAGACTTTATCTTGGATAAAGTACTATAGATAGAGAGAGAACGATTAATTTGGAATTAATCGTAAAATTATTATATTCGATATAATAATCGAAATTCGATTTCGACGCGAATTAAAATTAGATTTTAATTCGGGCAAACGAGTTAATTTAGAATTAATTCGTTAGCGACGTAAATAATAATTTCGCTAGGCGCAATTATTTTTAAATTCGATTTAATTAACGTCGCGACGAAAGTTCGGTATTTCGGAAATATCGAACCCGAACGCGTGAGTACGCGTGGGCCCACTTTCATTTGGGTTGTGTGGGGCCACATGACACATGTCATTTTATGCATTATTTAATTGTTAATACATTGCATGGTGATAGTGTACAATACACTCAATGGTTTTGCATGGAGTTTGAGTGTTTGACACTCTAAGCCATTGCATGATTTGTGTCATAAGTTTATTATTAATTTAATAAATATTATGGCATAAATATAAATTGATTTTTGAAAGCAAAATCATCACTCTTTCTCTTCTCCTCTTGACCGAAACTGTCCCAGTTTCACAGCTCTCCATTTTCAGGTTTTTGTTGCAAAAGCTTGAAGATTTTGTGATTGTTTGGAACATTAAATCACATTCAAGGCTAGCACCTTCAAGGGATCATACAAAGGTGTTATGGGAAACTCATCTTAGAGCTTGGAAGGATCAAAGAAAGTTTGGAGCTTCCCAACTCACCTTGGCCGAAACCCTCACTGAACAAAGGAGAAATTTTTCATTTCATCAACGCATCCGCATTCCGATCTTTGTGAGTATGATTCCGCCATACTTCAATATTGTTCATTCATTTATATGTTTTGCTTTTCTTTTGATCTTGGGACATGGATTAGATTCTCCAACAATGGTATCATTGAGCTTAAAGAGCATGCAAATATATTAGGGTAATATTTGGGCAAAATGATTGAAGCATGATTTGATGATTTTGATTGATTAAGTATGCTTAAATGTATGTTACATTATGTTATACATTATCAATTTCATGAAAAATAAATTGGATTAATTTTTCCCCTCTTGGAGAGGCTTGGCCGAATACTACCTAGACCATGGAGATGATGATTTGTTGTTTATAAGATAATTGGATGACTTTAAACGAACATAAAATGACGATTTGTGATTCGATTGGATTGAAAACGAAATCAGTAATTTTTCATCACCTTGGCCGAATGCATGGAAGAAGATTAGGGACTTGATTTGTTGATTAAATAATGTTGGACATATATTTAAGATAAAAATATTAATTATGGATTAATTTGATATTTTGGGAATATTGATTTAAAGGATTAATCATGATAATACACTTTAATTAATTAAGTTATAAAATTTGGAATTTTAAAATTTGGTTATTGGGCTTAATTTTGAATTGGGCCTAAACTATTATATTTGGACATAAATGGGCTTGGTTGGGCCAAGTAGATTTGGACCATTTGGATTGGATCCAAAATGGGCCTAAATCACACCATTTAAGTCCAAATGTAATAAATGGGCTTTTATGTTTAATTGGGCCTTATGGGCTTGATATTGATTTTATGGCAAATGAGGGTGATTCCTTATGGGCTTGGAAATTGGGTTTGACCCACATTGACCAAGGCCCAAGCCTAATGAAATCAATAGAAAGCCCATCGGACTTTAATTAAACGAACATTAGATGTTAGTTGGGCTTTGAGACCCAATAGTACTAGATTTGGAATCTAAGTTATAAAAGCACAATAAAAGTGTAAATATTTAATTTAGAATTAAATAAAAGGATTAGTATTGAATACGACTTAAATTGGATTTTACGAGTAGTTCGATATAATTCGTGAATTCATACTATAAGTATTTATTCTCAAAACGAGTTGGACTCGCGCAAATGCAAACAATTGTTTGAACATTGTATTGTCACCTAATTAAGACTAATTAAATGGATTTGATTGGTTGTATAACATGCCTTGAATGAATGAATGTGGATGTGTTGTATGAATAGTGTATATCGGATGGATATTAGAAGGGAAGGGTAATTTTAGAAATTATTGTAAATTTGGAATTTATAAATTGGACCTGCATGTCCAGCCTTATCTCTTTATCTCTTTGTATTCTCTTCTCACCTAATTCCCCTCAATGTAAATGAGGTTTCTATTATTGTATTATGTAATTGGGTAGAAGTAGAATAGTACTAGCGGGGAGAGGAAATGGAGTGATTTATTCTAGGAACAAGTTGATTATATATCCATCCGCATATCACTATTACTTTACTTTACGCGCTTTATGATGTTTTAGAAGCATGCTTAAGGGTGTATGATGATGAGACCTAACAAAGATAAATTAATTGGTTGCCAATTACGCGAAAAATCCCTCAAACAATATTAAGCGATTTTCCTTCCGTGAATGATTCTTTCTCAAGATCCGAAATTGGCATTGGTTTGTTGGCCAAAGTCAAGACCTTTGTCAATTGAGGATGTGTTTGAATCATGAGAGTTTTGTTCCACATCGGTGTCCTGTCCAAGTTGTGATTTGTTGGCCAAAGTCAAGATCACTTCTTGTCCATCGACATTGATTACGAAACTTTCATCGTCAATGGGTCCCGCTTAACTGGAATCATTAGGTTTGTTGTGCCAAAGCCAAGGCTTAGTTGATTCAGAGGAAATGGTTAGGAAAATGTATTGGATACATTGACATATGTATTAGATATATATGTTTAGGACTTGGATGTCCACCTACCGGATCTAGGAATTGGATGGGATCCAATTGATCTTCGATATCTACCTAGTTAAATATCATACAACTTGTTGGCCAAAGTCAAGGTTGTGTGTGTTATTTAACGGGATCCTAGCCCACTAGGAAATTGGATTTCCCGAGTACTCAACAGAGGGTTAGAGACTTGTAGAAAATAGTGGGAGGCTAGTATTGAATTTACAATTTCATTCAGATACTTAGCTTTACGCGCTTACCAAAATTTATTTCGTCAATATTTTAACAATTAGTTGGACTAATAAAATGTTATTTTTCTTGTAACAGTTTGACTGTACCCATATATCGTTAACTAGATAATTGGACTATCGTAGTTAAGATGGCAAGCAAGGTAAATGTCCGAGACATCATCATGGGTGACAATGTCTTTAAGGGGACAAACTTCGCTGATTGGGAAATGAACCTAAGGATAGTCCTTGGGGCGGAGAGGATACTGTATATGATACAAAGACCTCTCGGGCCTAAGCCCACTGAGCCACTTGAGCTGGAGTTATGGAAAACTCACAGTGATGATAGTGACACGGCTGTCGATCATGCTTGCTTCAATGACTCAACACTTTCGCCGCCAGAATAGGGACTTGGATCCTTATAATATGATGGCAAGATTGCAAGATCTTCACCGCACTAATAAGCGGATGGCAAGGTACGAGTTGGTGAAGAAAATCTTTCGCTCCCGTATGACTGATGGTAGTTCTGTGAGGTCCATGGGACTCAAATGATAGCTGATCTTGATGAATTGGTTAATATGGGTATAGTCTTGGAGGCTGAGCTGGCTATAGATGTAATTCTACAGTCACTACCCGATACTTGGAAACAGATTGTCATCAACTACAAATTGATGAATTCGGATGATACACTTGGAGAGTTATTGTCGATTCTCAAGGAGTCAGAGAAAGAGCTTCTGAAAGGCAACAAGCGCAAGGCGCACTTTGCATCAACATCTCAAACGCCGAAAGCTGGGCTCAAGGCAACTGGGGGTGTTAAGAAGAAAAAGCATAGAAACAAAGGCAAGGCCAAGTCAACAAAGGCTTCTGGGAAGCCCAGGGACAAGTCTCAAGATGTTTGCTGAAATGCGGCAAGAAAGGTCACTGAAGCGTGACTGCCGCATGAACAAGGGACATAAGGAGGACATACAGGCGGGCAAGGCACCGGCCTCAGGTATGTTTGTTATTGAGATAAATATGACTACTTCTAGTCTTAATAAAAATTGGATTTTTGATTCTGGCTGTGGTTCTCATATTTGTACTGATGTTGCAGGATCTGCATGATAGCAGGAGACTGGCTTCGGGGGAGAGATAGATCTACGAGTTGGAAATGGAACTTCTGTTGCTGTTTTGGCCGTAGGCACTTTTGTTTTGGAACTGCCCTCGGGGCATGTACTTGAACTAAATGACTGTTATTTTGTTCCTAGTTTAACTAAGAATATTATTCTGTATCTTTGTTAACCCAGTATGGGTACACTTTTGTATTTAAAAACACCAGGTGTTATTTATATAAAAATGATGCAGAAATTTTGCAGTGCCGATGCAAATAATGGTCTTATATTTGAATATAAACAAATCTCCAAAACGTAAAATAAAAAACAAAAGGCTCAAAATGAGTAATCCAAAGGAAGAAACTTATATGTGGCATTGTCGTCTGGGACACATCAACAAGACTCGCATATCCACACTTTCGAAGAGTGGGTACTTGACGGATTTGATCCAAATTCATATGACGTCTGCGAATCTTGTTTTATTAGGCAAAATGCCTAAATCACCTTTTAGTGGTAAAGGTGAACGAGCCACTGAACTGTTAGCCCTCGTTCATAGTGACGTTTGTGGGCCCATGTCTAGCCAGGCTAGAGGTGGATACCGATACTTCGTAACCTTTACGGATGATGCATCGCGTTATGGTTATGTGTATCTAATGATGCACAAGTCGGAAACTTTTGAGAAATTCAAAGAGTTTCGACACGAAGTTGAAAAACAAACAGGCAAGAGTATTAAAACATTACGGTCGGACCGTGGTGGCGAATACTTAAGTAATGAGTTTCAAGATTACCTGAAAGAATATGGTTCTTTCACAATGGACTCCTCCTGGAACACCACAATTAAATGGTGTTTCTGAACGGAGAAACCGTACCTTGCTTGACATGGTAAGGTCGATGATGAGTCGCACTGAGCTACCTATATCCTTCTGGGGACATGCATTAGAAAGTGCAATTCTTATTTTGAATAGGGTTCCGTCAAAGTCTGTTGAACAGACTCCGTATGAGATATGGACAGGAAAGAAACCAGGTTTCTCATTCCTGAAGATTTGGGGTTGCTGGGCATACGTCAAACGTTTGGAAGGTACCAAACTTGAACCCAAATCAGATAAATGCCTATTTGTTGGATATCCTAGGGAAACCAAAGGATATTACTTCTATTACCACAAGAGAACAAAGTATTTGTTGCTCTACATGCGGTTTTCCTTGAGAAGGAATTCCTAAATGCAGATGAGTGTGTTTAGTGGGAGGAAGTAGAACTCGATGAAAGTCGTAGTGAACTGTTCCTGGCAATGAATCGAGAACGGAACATGAACAGTCCATCCAGGATGAGACTGAACCACAATCTTCAATTACACAAGGACTACGTAGGTCGGAGAGAGTCAGGGTAATACCTGAGAGGTATGGATTCCTGATCTCACCTCATGTAGATATTAATCTTATTGAGGATACTGAACCGGCTACGTATGAGGAAGCGATACAAGGTATCGAATCCACTTTATGGCAAGAGGCCATGAAGGCCGAAATGGATTCCATGTATACCAACCAAGTTTGGACACTGGTTGATGCACCAGAAGGCGTAAAGCCTATTGGATGCAAATGGGTCTTCAAGAAGAAGACAGACATGGATGGCAACGTACAAACGTACAAAGCTAGGCTCGTAGCGAAGGGGTATCGTCAACAACTTGGAGTTGATTATGACGAAACTTTCTCACCCGTTGCCATGATTAAATCCATTCGGATAATGCTTGCGATAGCTGCATATTACGATTACGAAATATGGCAGATGGACGTTAAAACCGCTTTCCTTAACGGAAACCTGTTGGAGGATGTTTATATGCAACAACCTGACGGTTTTATCGCACCAAGACTTGCAAACAAGGTTTGTAAGTTAAATCGGTCCATTTATGGACTGAAGCAAGCATCGAGGTCATGGGACCAACGTTTTGATGAGGTCATAAAAGAATATGATTTCACTCAAAACGTAGATGATCCTTGTGTATATAAGAAGGTTAGTGGGAGTGCACTGACTTTTATTGTCCTTTATGTCGACGATGTATTGCTTATAGGCAATGACATTCCCATGTTAACGTCGGTGAAAGCTTGGCTTTCATTGAAATTCTCCATGAAAGATCTGGGAGAAGCAGCTTTTATTCTAGGAATAAAGATCTACCGGGATAGATCTAGAAGGCTACTTGGACTCTCCCAGAGTACATATATTGATAAAGTGTTGAAGAGATTCAACATGGATCAGTCCAAGAGGGGACTGTTGCCAACATCACATGGCGTCTATCTATCTAGGGACATGTGTCCTAAAACACAAGATGAGAGAGACAACATGAGTCGGACTCCGTTCGCCTCGGCAGTCGGATCGATCATGTATGCCATGATATGTACACGACCTGATGTGTCCTATGCTTTGAGCATGTGCAGTCGATATCAGGCCGATCCAGGACAGGATCACTGGATGGCGGTTAAGAGTATCCTTAGGTATCTTAAAAGAACTAAGGATGTTTTCTTAATCTATGGAGATGGAGAACTTGAGGTATCTGGGTATACCGATGCAAGTTTCCAAACCGACAGAGACGACTTCAAGTCGCAAACCGGGTACATATTTTGCTTGAATAACGAGCAGCAGTGAGCTGGAAATCTTCCAAGCAAGATACTGTTGCCGATTCAACAACTGAAGCGGAGTACATTGCAGCAGCTGAAGCAGCAAAAGAGGCAGTTTGGATCCGTAAATTTCTAATTGGATTAGAGGAGTAGTTCCGTTAGCAGCTGAGCCCGTTCCATTGTATTGTGACAATAGCGGGGCTATAGCACAGGCTAAGGAACCAAGGTCTCATCAACGATCCAAACATGTTCTTCGACGATTCCATCTGATTCGAGAGATCATACATCGTGGCGATGTGAAGATCGAAAAGATCGCATCAGAGGATAATATTGCAGATCCACTGACGAAGGCTATTCCTCGGGAAAAGTTTGAGCGACATGTACATAGTTCAGGTATTAGATGCTTGAGTGACTGGCTATAGGCCAAGTGGGAGATTGTTAGACAGTAATGACCCATAGCGTCACTATTTTGTAAATGATATTGTATTATTGTACAAAATTAACTATGTAGTAATGAAATTGCCTTTTACCGTTTTGTAATTTATTTACTTTGATATATAAATGGTAAAAGTCCCTATGATTAGTTCCGGATTGTGATGATATGAGATGATATGAGACGTAACAATCCATAAAGGTTTAATCATTAAATATCCCTAGTCGTAGTATTATCGAGATTGGACATCGATAATGCGGAATAGACTAGTACTGCACTTGTGCATGTTGTGAGGGCACAACGGCATAGTTCTCATATATTTAAGTATTGGATACTTATGCAAGTGCGGTAGGAGGTTGTGTTTTACCGATGGTACGAGAAAACAGCTTCGCTCTGGATAGACCCCGCGGAGTCCCATTGGTAGTATGTCTGCGTGTCTATGGGAGTCCGCTTCAGGGTAGGTGCATATGATCTTAACCTGAGACTTGCATCGCTAGTACTTACGACAATCGGTAAACTTAGTTTGGTGGTCCAGGGCTTTAACGGGTTCTGTGTACACCTCTTCTGGGTTTATCGAGAATCGTAGTGTATTGGGTGTGATGTCAAGATGGAAGTATTCACTTCAGACATATGGAGATGATGATCGCGAGGGATACAGAACTAGTACTCTATAATGGTTGCAACCATCGGGATAATATGACTAGGTCAGGATTATCCGATTCAAAGAGACTGGTTGCTTGATGTCCGATATGTGTATCGTACGGGGCAGACACATCTCCAGCCCCAGGCCTTACATGTGATCATCCGATACTGGTACGATATACACTATACTACGGTATACTACGCCTGTTATAGATCTTATATTCCAATAAGAATATTTCTAGAGAATTGGGTAGACATGGCGTTTTGCTAGAGGCTAACCTTGTCTTGTAAATCGGTAAAAACGTAGTACTTGGTACGTACGTGTTCGGATAGTTCGACAACCGGATTTACTGCCAACATATCTAGAGATCTCTTGGGTCGCTTCCCGAAGATTCACCAATGACGTATGATTCAAACTCGATTATCTTGGATTAATTACGGAGAGACTTTATCTTGGATAAAGTACTATATATAGAGAGAGACGATTAATTTGGAATTAATCGTAAAATTATTATATTCGATATAATAATCGAAATTCGATTTCGACGCGAAATTAAAATTAGATTTTAATTCGGGCAAACGATTAATTTAGAATTAATTCGTTAGCGACGTAAATAATAATTTCGCTAGGCGCAATTATTTATTTAAATTCGATTTACTTAACGTCGCGACGTAAGTTCGGTATTTCGGAAATATCGAACCCGAACGCGTGAGTACGCGTGGGCCCACTTTCATTTGGGTTGTGTGGGGCCCACATGACACATGTCATTTTTGCATTATTTAATTTGTTGATACATTGCATGGTGATAGTGTACAATACACTCAAGGTTTTGCATGGAGTTTGAGTGTTTGACACTCTAAGCCATTGCATGATTTGTGTCATAAGTTTATTATTATTAATAAATATTATGGCATAAATATAAATTGATTTTTGAACGCAAAAATCATCACTCTTTCTCTTCTCCTCTTGACCGAAACTGTCACAGTTTCACAGCTCTCCCTTTTCAGGTTTTTGTTGCAAAAGCTTGAAGATTTGTGATTGTTTGGAACATTAAATCACACTCAAGGCTAGCACCTTCAAGGGATCATACAAAGGTGTTATGGGAAACTCATCTTAGAGCTTGGAAGGATCAAAGAAAGCTTGGAGCTTCCAACTGCTTGGCCGAAACCCTCACTGCACAAAGGAGAAATTTTTCATTTCATCAACGCATCCGCATTCCGCTCTTTGTGAGTATGATTCCGCCATACTTCAATATTGTTCATTCATTTATATGTTTTGCTTGTTCTTTTGATCTTGGGACATGGATTAGATTCTCCAACAGAATTATGTGACACATGTGCTAGTTGGAAAACTAGTCAAGGCCATCATGTGCATTTCAACAATAGTCACTTGGAGAAGTATGCTAAAGCTTGGTTCTACTTCGTATCTGCCAAGCTCTTGCCAACCAGTCACACCTCTTAGGTCACCACAGACCATGCAGCACTAACATATGCTATTATATCGGAAAATCCATCAATATAGGTCGTATTTTCAGGATTTCATCCTTGCTATGGTGAGGAGCACTACCACACGTGGCCTCCCTCACCCTTCACTCATAACTGACATGTGCCACAAAGTAGGAGTTGTCTGGGAAAAAGGCGAAGAAATACTTCCTGCTCAAGCCCCAATCGATGCAGGTATCATGACCTGTTACCAAAAAAGGGATGATGACACTAACCAATAGGCGGATCCAACTCAATTAGCCAGCTCCTCATATGGTAATGACTCAGCACAACCACACCAAACCACTGCACCAACACTTCCTTCCAACTTGGAAATCCGGTTATCCCTGCCAGAGACAGAGACACAACGAAACTATCAGGTGGAGCAAATATTACGGGACCGTGTGGATAATTACATGGCTTATGTCGTTGATTTCAACAATGCCTTAGTGAAGATGTTCACACGCTGTGGATTGAACTCATGAGCCAATGCTGTCCAATTCCCTTCACCCCCAGCATTTCCGCCTTATCCAGCTGACCCCGCTGAAGAGATGACGACTGAGGGCCACCCCTCTGGGTACGTACTTTAATCTTTAATTTTTATTTCTTTCGCTCTTTTATTTTACACACTGTGGACATTGCTTGTTTTTAATTTTGGGGGTGTTAATTTAGTGTTATGTGTTAGTTTCAAGTTAATAATTAGTTTCTTTAGTTATGTGTTAGTTTTAAGTTTAGAGTCTGGGAGTATTGGTTGCTAGTTCAATGAGGAAACTAGATGCACTATATGAGAACATAGAAAACGATAAGCATGTGAACACGTTTTATCTAATGCCTCGAGTATCATATCTAATTCAGACTCATAAGCAGTTAATATTGAGGTTCTGACAGTACGACCCTAAGACTATAGCAAAGTGACGAGCTGATGAAATTAGTTGAAGATGAATGACCGTTTGCGTAGATATCCATCTCCGTTTGTAATCAATCATAGTATATGAAAAAAAAAACCTATAACCGATAAGCGTGAAGCTACCCATGGGCGAGTATTAGGACCACCATGAAGAGAAATGCTACCTTAAATGGTATGTTTTGAAAAAAAAATTATTAAAATTTGCATATCATATCAAACTCAAAAAAGGCAAATAAAGTGTGATTTTTCAGATATCTAGGTTGGTTTGACCCTTTGGATACAAATTTCATTGACGACCTCACTCAACTAGACACTTTAGGATTCGAGCTGTTATCAACCTTTAGCACACACCCACCCTCCGAGTCTGAATTAGATATTGTATTCGAGAAATGTGATCCAAGTTGATTTATTTGCTTTGAAGGTTTCTTTATTCTCAACATTAGGCATCTCCTAAGGACACACCAAGCACAAGATATCCCAAGACTCTAGATAGTTTTATGTACAATATTTAGGTTAAAATTTATTGTGTATGTGAGATTTGTTCAAAACGTTTGTGGGTGTCGTTTCTCTAAGCCCTCACGAGACTATAACTCATCCACTAGGGCCGCCTAGGGGTTTAAAGGCTTGTTGCATACGCTAAATGCAATCGTGATCCCTACGAAAGTGCCTTAGTTAATTTAGTAATCTTTATTTGTTTATTTTATCTTTTGCTCGGGACTAGCAAAATCATAAGTTTGGGGGTATTTGATAAGTGTGAAATTTACACACTAATTATGTACCATCAACTTATCATTTTGTTGGATTCCATATTATTTAATGTTGTTTTTGGATTTGTTTAGTGTTGTGATGACAGGAAATAGGAACAGGAAAATTCTGGTTATTTTCGGGAATAATTGGATGCAAGCAAAAGCTGAACAAAAAGGACCTGGCGCCACGGCACACCATTGCCATACATTTTCCAGCAAAAAAGGCGCCATGGCGCGTTGGTGAACATCCAGGAACAATTGACGCCGCGGCGCCAAGATTCAATACAAAATCCAGAGAGAATGGCGTCGTGGCGCCATTAACAGCATCATAACTAAAGGCGCCGCGGCGCCCTCCTATACACTAAATATGGCGCCACGGCGCCTTCAAGATTGCAAAAGGAAGACTTGGCGCCGCGGCTCCAAAATTTCATACAATTTCCCGCACAATTGACGCCGCAGCGCCAGTTAGAGGGAGAAAAACAACACGCTGCGATAAGAGTTTGAGCGTGGCTGGGAAACGGGGAATATTATAAATAGACCCATTACACAACATAAAAAGGAGGAGAAAAACCCTAAAACAAGACATCAATTATCAAGAGGCAAATTGGGAGATCTAGAAAAGAAGAAAGTGTCAACTTCAGAAATTACAAGGAATCTGTCCCGGGTTCCATTCTATTATTTTCTCTTTATTATTGTGATGTATTTCTTTAGAGTGTTGTTTTGTTTTGAAATAGCCATGAGCTAATACTTTTATATGATCTCTATGCTTAAATGCTTTATATTTGCTGGCCACAATTATAATGATATTATAATTAGATCTGTCACTCGAGAGAGGAGATTTGAGTAGAAATTGAGAAATATAATCAAGAATGTTATAGGGTTCGAGAGAATTTATAACTCTTGAAAGCAGTTAATAAGAATCATCGTACTAAATCAATTGTTAATTTTTGGAGTCTATAGAGATTGATTTTTGACACTTGACAATACCTCCATTGGTATTCGAGAGAAAGATTGGAGAATTTATGGTTTTGGCTTATAAACTTGGAATTTGACATGAGATAATGAATGCGTAATTACATAGTGGATGGCTAGGTGAAATCAAACTCTAAGATTCATTCTCCTTTCGTATTATTTAGTTTTTCAATAATTTACCTTTAATTAGCATTGTGTTGGTTCTTCAATTAATTTCAAATCTTATTTTTATGTGTCTAGATAGGGCTAAGGTTAGTAATTATAGTACTTAGTGTAATTTAGATTTCAATCCTTGTGGGTACGACACTCTACTCGTTATACTAAAACTTGACACCGTACACTTGCGGTACGATACAAAAATATCATAACACTAGCCAGCCTCAGATTCGCTCAGCCGCTCTTTCAAACCTTATCAAACCCCAAACCCAGCATCGGCCCATTACGCTACAACCCACACAATCGACCCAAGACCCCATGCAATCTATCCACACGTCAAAGGCCCATACAATCCACCATGCATGCCCAAATATTCCCAAATAAATAAAATCCCATGCATTACACATGCTAAAATCCCCTCAAATCACTTCCCAATTTAACAAGATTTGAAATCCCATCCTTTCCAAATAACAAGATTTTAGATATCCTCCTCACCAAATTTATGAGATTCTTTCCCAAAATAAATTCCCCAAATCAACATGATTTGTTTCCTTGTTTAGAGAATCCTCCAAATAATTATAAAAGAGAGCCCAAATCATCAAAGTGGAGGAGGCTCTTGGACGACAAGGTGAACAAAAAAATAAGAAAACTCTAAACTCTCTTCTTCTTTTATACACGATAATCAACAAAAAACTCTAAACCTCATTTCTTCTACTTTGACCGGAAAAAAAAAACAAAAATAGAGAACAAAACAGCAAAAAAATCGTGAAACACACCAACATCTTCATCACCATTCGGCAAACGAACTTCATTCAACACCTCAACCAGCAAAACAACCAAACCAAAAACACAAGCCCAAAAACAAGTGGCCAGCACCTTGAAAACAACAAAAACAAACCCAGCAAGCCTGAACCACTAAAAATACAACCAAAATAGCAAGCTTGAACCACCAAAAATACAACCAAAATAACATCCCAAAGTCACCAAAACAGCAGCCAAAATAGTAGCCAAAACAGCAGCCAAAACAACCAAAATAGTAGCCCCAAAACACCAAAAACAGCAGCCAAAACATCCAAAAAACAGTAACCAAAAAACCAAAAAACAGCAACCAGAAAACAACAAAACAGCAAATAGAAAATAGCAAAACAGCGAGTGAAACAGCGAACCAGCTTCAATCCTTCCGGCGACGGCCTAACGCACTTCCGAGAAAGCATCTTAAAAGGTAAGACATGAGGGCACCCTTACCATAATTCTTTTATAGTTCTGGACGCTGTATGTCTGGCTGGACGTGAAATACGTCTAGCCGGGTATGCGAAGTCCTACATCAAAGACGGCCAAATTTCTGGTCACATTTTTCTTTCCTTGGCATTCAGTTATTTATCTTTTTTATTTATCTATTCATCGTTATTTTATTATTTCGCATTTAGTTTGTTATTTATCTTTTTGTCTATTTATTGTTATTTTATTATTTCTCCTTTATTTTACTTGTTCAAGTTGGTGATTATCCGTATATGTATTATTATATTATTTCATGCCTATTTTTTTTACTTACATTGCATTAATGTTTATGTGTGTTGTTATCCCTTGTGGTATATCGGATGGAAACCCATACGTAAATTCTGTATCCGAATCCGAATGGACGGTAATGTGGTATGTACTTGGGATACATCTCCACGTACCACTCGGGAAATATACATATCTGCGTGATTAACCTCCATTTGTTTGCTATTTATTTATCGATGCTTTTCCCGCTTATCGTTGTTTAGTATAGTTTTCGTTACCGCATCATGTACTTCTTAATTTAATATGCTTTTTTGAACTATGTTATTGTGGTTATTATTTTGATTGGGTATGTTATTATGTCTTTATTCGCTTTTTTGCATGAATTGCATTAAGACTTGGCTATATCATTGTGTGAACCCGTCCTTTATATTGGCATAAGTAAGGGACCATTCTGAACCCAACGGTTTGAGGTCTTCCCTAGCGATGGGTGAGTGCGGCCTTAAATCTTTTCCTAGTTCACGCTGGGTGGCGACTCTTTTATTCTCTGGTTTAGTCCACTGCGGGCTTCTTGGTACTCTCTACGGGCTGCGAACCCAAGAGTGTCATTGTTGCCGAGCATCATAGGCATAGCGGTAAACCTCGCTTCGCTCCTACAGATGGCGACTCCACTGGGGATAGAGAATCGACCCTGAAATAATGCCTTGTAGTTTCTGTGGCTTTGGCTTTGGTTACCCAAGTCTCATATATTTTGCATACCCTTCTTACCCCGATGGCGTCATGTATCGTGAATTCGCTTTCACTCAAGGCGGTGGATCGTTATGTGATGATAACCATCACTCGTTGGCATGTACCCTAGGGTATAAAAAAAACGCGTTCACTTGGTCGCTCGAACCCTTGAGTGGGGAGACCTAGTTGTGGGCAACCCTTCGCCGATGATAGCCTTTATCCATACCCTTGTAAGCCCAAATACGAACCATAGTTATATGTCCTATAGAAGCTACCCACATTCTTGTGTTTGGGACCATTATCTTTTGGATTCATTGTTAGGGATATGCCATATACCCAACTTGTGGATGGGCTATATATACATGTATTTCTAATATTTTCATTAATTAATAAAATGGCAATCTTTATTATATGTGTATTACATAGATTATATAAATCATCAAACACTGTAATAAAGCCCTCAGAGTAATAAGATGATGGCTTTCACGCCTTATGAGAATCATTACTCTTAAACGTTCCTAGTCATAGTTTTATAAATAATCTGGGCGTTCACAAAGCGGAGAGACTAGCATGATGATATGATCCGCCCTTAAGTGCGGTAGCCGATCTCATAGGCTACTACCGGAGATCCATTCGCTTGGTGTATCACATGGATGCATGGATTGTTTATCCCATGTGTCTGTGAAAACTTTCATGTATCGATTGTATGACTAGTCCTTAGACTTGCGGTCTTTACCATCTTATGTGTGGATCAAATAACTTTGACATTCTCCTTCCCCGGTTCAAAAGATCCGGTCATAAGGGTATGATTGGGTCATTTGTTGAAACACATGAAGTTTGTAAAGATATAACAGAGAATCGCCACTCTCTCGGATAATATTTTCTTATAAGAGTAGTATTCTAGTTCGCGGGTTGATATGTGCGATCAGTGCTTGAGACTGTGGCCGCAGCGGAAGAATCATTACTCTTAAACGTTCCTAGTAATAGTTTTGTGAATAATCTGAGCATTCACAAAGCGGAGAGACTAGCATGATGATATGATCTGCCCTTAAGTGGGGTAGCCGATCGCATAGGCTACTAGCGAAGATCCGTCTGCTTGGTGTATCACATGGATGCATGAGTTGCTCGTGTCTATCGAACTGACCGCCGAAAGATTTCATATAGAGTGTTTATCCCATGTGTCTGTGAGAACTTTTATGTATCGATTTTTTGACTAGTTCTTATACTTGAGGTCTTTACAATTGTATGTGTGGATCAAATAACTTTGACATTCTCCTTCCCTGGTTCAAAAGATCCGGTCATAAGGGTATGATTGGGTCATTTGTTGAAACACATGAAGTCTGTAAAGATACAACAGAGAATCGCCACTCTCTCGGATAATATTTTCTTATAAGAGTAGTATTCCAGTTCGCGGGTTGATATGTGTGATCAGTGCTTGAGATTGTGGCCGCAGCGGAATAATCAAGTGAGATTCTTGGGTCAGCACGATTCCTGAAACTATCAACATCATACATTTGACTATATAGGTAGACACTTTCCATACCCTAGGTCAAACGGTGGGGATACAGTGAGGTGAGGGACCTTATCATATGTAAATCGCATACAAAATGGGTATATATATCTTTTTTTCACATTTGGGGGCCTTGGCATTTGCTAAATGTCAACATTGGTCATTGAAATCGAACGACCATCTGATCAGAGGATAATTTATGTTCGATTAAATTATCATGATTCATTTCATATCCAACTTGAGGGGAACCCAAAATGTTACACACAACAAAGTCGAAATCAATGGTTAACAGTGCACAGTACAAATTTAACAGCATATATGATTGCTGTAGGAATTGTTCATAAATGATTCAATGTGTTTAATTATTGAACAGATCATTTATTAGGTTCCAAAGTGGCTTAGGGATTGGTGAATGACGATAGGGGCACTTTGGGAATTGGAATAAATAAATAAATAACATGAATAGTAATGTGAATAGTAACTTGAATAGTAACGTGAATAGTAAAAAAATTTATTTGTTATTTGTTTTGAATTCAAATTCGGCCCAAACTCTTATTAGGGTTTTATAATCTTATTAAACCACTAAATTAAGATCCAATGGCTAAGATTAAATTAGCAATTATCCCACATCGGATTCTTAATTAATTTTGTTGTCTTTGAAGCACCTACATAAACCCAATGAATTCTTTACAAATTTTTGCACCAAATCTTTCATATCTTGGGTTTATATAAGTGAGCAACTCTAAAGTTTAAGAGTAAGCCACTATTTTTGAGGATCCTTAAGTCTTATTGACTAGAGGAACCTCAAGTTAAAATTTTTGAGGTATTTGCCTAGGCTAGCACCAAGGGCAAAATACCTGTGCACTCAAGGCGTAGTCTTGCCGTTGAGTTTTGGCTTTGGTGTGTGCATCTTTGGAGGCCACACAATTGGGTGGCTCTTTGGAACGTGGAAGAGCTTGCTGAGTTCGAGAAAAGCTTGTAGATTGGAGGGAGGACTGGAGGAGTCTTTGGTTCAAGTAAGTCTTTTTCTTTCTTTATTTTAATTAGAGTTCTTATGATAGTTAGCATGTTTAGGTTTATGTTCTTTGCATGTTTTATAGGTTTTTATGCTTAGAATATATAGTAACATGCCTAGGCTTGTAGAATAATCAAAACAAATGGGTCTTGGGCAAAGGGATAGTGGCATCATAATTTCGTAATTTCTGATTTTCCGCTGGGCACTCGAGGCCGCTTCCCAACAGCCATTTGGACTTATCGTCATATGATACGAACTTATTGGGCCACTTAAATTGGGACGAGTTTGTATGTTATGATGATTGGGCGAAAAGTTTTCAAAATGGCGATGGGCCACCTTGTGTTCGGGCCCCTATCATTTGAAGTTATTTCGCCACCTTATCGCAAAAATGTAAACATGCTGGGCCTTTTCAACTGGGACAAGTTTACACCTCACGATAATCTGATTAAACACTTTAAAATGATAGCGGGTCAACTTGTATGAAAAACTTGATGGGCTTAGAAGGTCCAAACATGATCCGAATATGTCAAACGCATGAGTCCAATATCTGCACTGGCTTTCGTCGAGGAATAATACGCCTCGTTATGGTATATTTGTATACTTTTGGATATCTCCAAGTCCATCCCCGCCACAACCGTGATTACCTAGGGCCCCATTCGTCGTTTCCAGATAATGGCACGATCCCCATAATAGGCTTAGTCAATTTTGTAAATTGGCGGTCTTTCTCTTTTACCGATAGAAATGGACTGAGGTAGCCAAGGTTCACCCCTGTAGCGTAGGAGAGAACGATTTTGTGTACCCCACATTGGTGCATAAAATAAGCCATACCTAGGACAAAAATGGACTTACCACGAGTGTGGGGGGAATAATGTCGGAAGGATATATGCTGTTTTGATAACCATATGCATCTTATGCAGCGCATGCATACACGCATCAAGCTAACCCCTTGTCTTAAAAGCCATCATAGATATCCATTGGGTTAGGGAAGAAGTAAGATTTGTTAAGAAGATGTTAGCAACCATGGATGCGTTAGACAAATAAGGTTCCTGCATAGATCAATTGGAGACCAACATCACCAAAATTACCGAGCAACTACAAGCTGAGAAGGATGACCTCCGTGACTAGTGACTTTTGACAGTTAAGAGAAACTGTCATGGATATCGATGAAGAGGAATCCGAGAAACAAAAAATTTTATGTCTAGAATAGAAATACCATTGGGGGGACTTCAGCCAAAACATTTTTTTTGTTTTTAGTCCTTAATAGTTAAGCATAAGTCCAATGATGAAATTATTTTCTTTAGGGTGAAATCTTAGAAATGATAAGTTCTTGATGCACTTTTAGATGATACTTTAATTGATCTATGTTAGACTCATAAGCACTTAATTGTAGGTTTTTAGCAGTGAAAACTTGAGTAGTTGGGAAAGTGACTAGTTGAAGAAATTGCAGGTTTAGATATCTATCCTAATTTTCTTGTGTTATAATGTGTGGTATGATTGAAAACAAAAGAAAAGTCTCTAAAGAAAAAAAAAATAAACCACCTATAACCGATAAGCGTGAAGCTACCCATGGACGAGTATTATGCCACCATGAGGAGAAATGCTACCTTAAAGGGTAGGTGTGTTGAAAAAAAAAGATAAAAAAATCATACCATATTGAGCACAGAAAAAGCAATTGTAGAGCATAATTGAGATATCTAGGTTGGTTTGACCCTTCGATCCCAATTTTTGACATGAAATCATTGAATTGGCTTACCTAGGAATCAAGCTGTAAATGAACCTATGCACACATACACTGTGAGTCTGGCTTAGAAGATTTATTCAAAGACTTGGATTTGAGTTGCATTGAGTGTTTTGAAGGTTCTCTGGTTTCATTACTGGGCATTCTTTGAGGAAAATAATATGTGTAACTATTGGGACTATTTCATAGCCCGTAATATAGTATGTCGATACGGAATGCCACATCACATAGTGACAGACAATGGAGTCCAATTTCAGGGAGAGGGCACACTTAGAAACCTGACAATCGAAAGACATGATCCAAAAAGGATGAGGCCGCTTTCAAGAAGGTGTAATCTAATTTGACCCAGTACGGGTAGCGAAGAGAAGAAAGTTGAGCCGGGTCTGGGTGACTAGTATACCATCCCGCGAATAAGGGACACAACGGGATCTTAAGCCATGAGACCAAAGAGAACTGAGCAATCACCGGAGGAGAATTGGCAGAAGGAAACTGTCAGTAAGCAAAGGGGGTGCCCAAAGGCCAAAAGGATTCCTAAAAGGGTGAAGAAAACCCTTTAACACAAGGAATGTTTAACCAAAGATGACATCAAGCCAATAGGACAAAGAAAACCCATCGGAATAGGGAATGCATCCATGCATACATGCATACAAGTCGCATACACACAATTTCTATTTTGCAGGCGTTAAAGAAAAAGCAGCGAGGCCGAGCAGCTCCAAGAACAGAGAAGAACCTCGGGAATGAGGATGAGCAACTCTAAAAATGGAGAGGAATAGAGGAACCTCAGGAATGAATCCTAGGGCGCGAGGCCCACATTATCAACAATTTTGGGAATGAATCCCAGGGTCGAGGCCCACATTATCGATAGTTTTGGGAATGAATCCCAGGGTCGAGGCCCTCATCATCAACAATTTGGGAATGAATCCCAGAGGTCGAAACACCTCATCATCCTGAAAAAAACTCCCCAATGGATCAAAAGGTAACGCAGATGGACCAAAACACCATCACCCATTCAATTCGGGAATGAATCCCAGGAGTTAAAGGGCCTCAGAGATCGAAGCATCTCACACCCAGCACGGTTCCGGAATGAAGCCCAGAGGTCGAAGCACCTCACCGTCAATTCGGGAATAATTCCCAGAGGTCGAAGCGCCTCAGAGATCGAAGCATCTCACACCCAGCGCGGTTCGGGAATGAAGCTCAAAGGTCAAGCACCTAGCCGTTAGTTTGGGAATAAATCCCAGAGGTCGAAAAGCTTCAGAGATTGAAGCATTTCACACCCAGCACGGTTCTAGAATGAAGCCCAGAGGTCGAAGTACCTTGCCTTCAGTTTGGGAATAAATCCCAGAGGTTGAAGCGCCTCAGAGATCGAAGCATCTCACACCTAGTACGGTTTGGGAATAAAGCCCAAGGGTCGAAGCACCTCGCCATCAACTTAGCACAATTCGGGAATAAAGCCTAAAGATCGAAGCATCTCACACCCAGTATGGTTCGGGAATAAAGCCCAGGGTTCGAAGCACCTCGCCATCAACTCAGCACAGTTAAGGAATAAAGACCAGAGATCGAAGCATCTCACACCCAGCATGGTTCGGGAATAAAGCCTAGGGGTCGAAGCACCTCGCCATCAACTCAGCACAGTTCGGGAATAAAGCCTATAGATCGAAGCATCTCACACCCAGCATGGTTCAGGAATAAAGCCCAAGGGTCGAAGCACCTCGCCATCAACTCAGGACAGTTTGAGAATAAAGCACAGAGATCAAACCATCTCACACCTAGTATTGTTCGGGAATAAAGCCCAGGGGTCGAAGCACCTCGCCATAAACTCAGAATAGTTCGGGAATAAAGCCCAGAGATCGAAGCATATCACACCCAGCATGGTTCGGGAATAAAACCCAGAGGTCAAAGCACCTCGCCATCAAATCAACTCAGTTCGGGAAGAAATCCCAGAGATCGAAGCATCTCACAAAAAACAACAGGTAAGTCCGACAACGGCCGATGAACCAGGTAAACAAAAAAATACATGCATGACTTTTATAGGGTTGGCACTATCACACACTGCACAAGCCCCATCAAATTGGGGGCGACTGTAGACAATATTTTTTTTGCTTGAGCCCGATGATGAGCCTCATAAGAGGCACTACCTAACAAGTTATAGAAGTAGCGAAAAATGAATGCTGGAAGGAAAACCTCCAAAATTAACACCTCATCGGATTCAGACTCACTAGCCAGCCTCATATTCGCTCAGCCGTTGTTTCAAACCTTAACTGCAAACACCTGCAACCGGCCCATTACCCTTCAACCCACACAATCGACCCAAAACCCCATGCAATCTATCCACACGCCAAAGGCCAATACAATCCACCATGCATGCCCAAATTTTCCCAAATAAATCAAATCCAATGCATTCCATATGCTAAAATCCACTCAAATCACTTTCCAATTTAACAAGATTTGAAATCACATCCTTTCCAAATAACAAGATTTGAGATATCCTCCTCACCAAAATTATGAGATTCTTTCCCAAAATAAATTCCCCAAATCAACATGATTTGTTTCCTTGTTTAGAGAACCCTCCAAATCATTTTAAAAGAGAGCCCAAATCATCAAAGTGGATGAGGCTCTTGGACTGCAAGGTGAACAAAAAATAAGAAAACCCTGAACTCTCTTCTTCTTCTTTACACGGAAATTAGTAAAAAATCCTAAACCTCATTTCTTCTACTTTGACCGAAAAAACAACACAAAAATAGAGAACAAAACAGCAAAAAAATCTTGAAACACACCAACATCTTCATCACCATTCGGCAAACCACCTTCACTCAACACGTCAACCAGTAAAAACAACCAAACCAAAAACACAAGCCCAAAAACAAACGGTCAGCACCGTGAAAACAACAAAAAAAATCCAGCAAGCCTGAACCACCAAAAATACAACCAAAATAGCATCCCAAAGTCACCAAAAATAGCAGCCAAAATAGCAACCTAAAATCACCAAAAATAGCAGCCAAAATAACCAAAACAGCAGCCCCAAAACACCAAAAACAGCAGTAAAAACAACCAAAAAACAACAACCAAAAAATAACAACTAGAAAACAACAAAACAGAAACTAGAAAATAGCAAAACAAGTACTGAAACAGCGAACCAGAAATAGCAAATAACGAACTAGCTTCAATCCTTCCGGCGACAGCTAACGCACTTCAGAGAAAGTAACTTAAAAGGTAAGACCTGAGGGTACCCTTTGTTGGTTTCTATTAAGGTCCCAAGATCAATAATAAACATGAATAATGTGAGAATACACATTGAAGAAGTTGCGGAATACTCACATCGATCGGTTGAGCGACGCTTCAAGCAACAAAACTCAAAATTCTGCCTATGACTGCATCCGGCAGTGACCAGAATTCCTCACTGGTTTGGCTCGGTTTGGGTCATTTGTCAAGCTCCAAGCTTCGTCGAACGATTCCCGGCTCATGGGTGGACTTCCCTATCACCTTCGCATGTCTCGTAAGTGTGCTAGCACTTGTGATTTTTGCCACAAAAATCCACTATTGGCTTCCCACTCTCTCGGTTTTTGCTGAACAGAAAACCAGAAAGTTTGCCCCTTTGGGCGTGAAGAGAGAAAGAGATGAAGTGAGAGAGATTCAATTTTTTGGTTCCAAATTTGTGTATTAAATACACACATTTGAATTTCAAATGCATTTCACTTGAATTTGGCTTTTAAAAGTCAAACCATTAAAAGCTCCAACCACTCACATCACTCAATCCATCAAGTTGTCAAGTCACATCATTCAAAGTGACTTGTGATTTGACGCTTGATGCGACTAGCGATTTGACGCTTGATTTGACGTGCTGCACTCGAATTCGAAATGCGAATGCACTCGCAAATAATCTCGGGCTCTGGTTCGCTAATTCCAAATTAACGAATTTTTCGTTGCGTCGTAATTAAATGATTACGCCTAGCGAAATCACTATTCACGTTGCTAACGATTTAATTCTAAATTAATTCGGTCGCCCGAATTAAAATCTAATTTTAATTCCGCGTCGAAATCCAATTTCGTTTAATATATCAAATATATTAATTAATCGATTAATTCCAAATTAATCGTTATCTCTCTTTAATCATATTTTATCCCAGATTAATTTTCTCTCTCTTCTATTTAATCCTAGATTAATTTAGAGTGCGAGTCATACGTCATCGGTGAATCTTTGGGAAGCGACCCATGAGATCCCCGGATATATTGGCAGTAAATTCGATCGTCGTACTATCCGAACACGTAAGTACCAAGTACTACATTTATATCGATTTAAAAGACAATGTTGGCCTCTAAAAATGCGCCAAGCCTACCCAATTCTCCGAAAATATCCTTACAGGAATAAAAGAGCTATATCAGGCGTAGTATACCTAGTATTGCGTATTTCTGTCCAGTATAGAATGATCACGTGCTAGGCCTGGGGCAGGAATTGTGTCTGTCCCGTACGAAGCACATGTCGGATGTCTGGTGACTAGTCTCTATAATCGGATAAACATGACCTTGTCATTTTATCCCGATAGCTACAGCATTTATGAGAACCAGTCATGTATCCTACGTGACCATCATCTCCATATGACTGGAGTGACACTTCCATATTGACATCACACCCAACACATTACGATTCTCAATATACCCAGTATTGGCGTACACAGAACCTGTTAAAGCCCTGGACGACCGCAACCAAAGTATATTGATTGTCGCAAGTATTAGCGGTGCAAGTCTCAGGTTAAGACCAAATACACCTACCCTGATTTCGGACTTCCATAGACACATAGTCATACTACCAATGGAATTCCGAGGGGGTCTATCCAGAGCGAAGCTGTTTCCCGTACCATCAGTGAAACACAACCTCCTATTACACTTGCAAGAGTATCCCATACCCAAATATATGAGAACTATGCCGTTGTGCCCTCACAACACGCACAAGTGTAATACTAGTCTTTTACATATTTATCGATGTCCAATCTCGATAATACTCTGACTAGGGATTTTAATGATTTATCCTTCGTGGACTGATATTGTCTCATATCATTCTAAGTCCAGGAACAAATTATAGGGACCTATCATCATTTATACATCTAGGTGATCTAATCACAAATGATAAGAGTGCAATCTCCTTTTTCACATAGTTAATTTGTACAACAACACCATGATATGTACAAATAGTGACGCTATGGGTCATAATTGTCCAACAATCTCCCACTTGGCCTATAGCCAGTAACTCGAGTGCTTGACACCCGAACTATGTACGGTTGGCTCAAACTGCTGAGAAAAGCTTTCGTCAACGGATTTTCATGATTATCATCTGATACGATTTATTCGATCATCACATCGCCATGATGTATGATCCGAACGGATCAGATGAATATCGAAGTATATATCTGGATCGTTAATGAGACCATTAATTCTTTAGCTTGTGCTCAAGCCTAGCTCAGCTGCTAACAGAATTATATCTAATCTAATTAGATTTATTATCGATCCAAAAGGCTTCTATTGCCGCCTCAGCTGCAGCAATAACCCGCATTTATTGTTTATTCAGCAACAGTATCTTGCTTGGAAGATTTCCAGCTCACTGTTCCGTTATTCTAACTGTATAGTACCATTTGCGAATTTTAGTCGTCTTTATCGGTTAGGAAACTTGCTACAGTGATCCCAGTCACTTCAAGTTCTCCTTCTCCATAGACTAAGATAGCATCCTTAGTTCTCTAAGATACTAACAGATGTTCTTAACATCAATCCAGTGACTATCACTTGGATTGGCCTACTTGTGACTTCATATGCTCAAAGCGTATGAGACACCAGGTCGCGTACATTTTTCTATGTACGATTCCACGGAGTGTTTTCGAAAGCCAAGCTTTCACCGATAGTTATTTTATGGGAATATCATTTCCAAGAAATGACGTATTATCATTATTTTATAGGATAGCGATTGGCAGTGCACTCCCACTAACCCTCTTATATACATAAGAATCATTTCGTTTTGAATTAAATCATAAACCATTATGATCACATCAAAACGATAATTCGAAGAACCTAATGCTTGCTTCAATTAAAACATGGATCAAATAACCCGCAAACCTTGTTTGCTAGTTTTGGTACGACAAAATCGACAGGATGTTATAAACATCCTCCAAAAGGTTTTCGTTTAAGGAAAGCGATTTTCCCGTTAAGCTGACAAATTTCATAAATGAAATACGTAGCTTTAGCAAGCATTATCCAAATGGATTCACCGTGGTAACGGGTAAAAGGTTGAATCATAATCAACACAATGTTGATAATGATACCTTTTCGCTATAAGCCTAGCTTAGTACGTTGGTATGTTGCCTTCCATGTATGTCTTCCTTGAAGATTTATAAGTACCAATAGGCACAATGCCTTGCGGTACATCAACTAGTATCCAAACATAGTTGATATACATGGAATCCATTTCGAACTTATGACACTTTGTCATAATAGGGAGTCAATACCTTGTATCACTTCCTCATACGTAGTCAGTTGGTATACCTTAAAAGATTGACATCTTTATGAGGTGAGATCAGAAACCCATACCCCAGGTTGTTTTCTGATTCTCTCCGACATACGTGGTTCTTGTGTATTCGAAGATTATTGGTATAGTTTCATCCTTGATGAACTATTTATGTTCCATTAAGATTCGGTGCCTTGGACAGTATTACTCTGATTTTCATCGAGTTTTACTATCCTCCCACTTACCACTGCATATCGGTATTCCTCTTAGGAAAACCGTATGGTGAGCAACAATATAATTGTTCTCTTGTGAGTTGTATAAGTACAATACTTATGGTATCCCTAGGATATCCTACAATTGGCACTTATCCAATTTGGGTTTTAGTTTGGTATCATCCAAACATATGCCTAGCATACCCAAATTTACAGGATTGAGAAACTCGGTTTCTTTCCCGTTCATATTTAATATGAAATCTGTCAAACAGATTTTAATGGAACCTTATTCTAAATAAGTTCTTGCACTGTTTAAAGCTTATCCGTTGAAGGAAATGGTAGCTCAAAGCGACTCTTGATTAACCTTATCATGTCTAACAAAATTCGGTTACTCAGTTCGGACACACCGTCAAACCGACGTGTTCCGGGAGGAGTCCTCATTTGAAAGAATACTTTACTCTTTCAAGTATATTAGAAACTTATTGCTTAAGTATTTTCCATTACGGTCTTACTGTGACGGTATAATACTATAACGGATCTGTATGTCTATTTCGTGTCGAAACATTAAAAGTTTCTGCTTTGTGTTCTTTAAAAGAAACACATAACCATGACGCGATGCCACATCCATATAGGTCACGAAATATCCATATTCACCTCTAGCCCGGTTAGACATGGGCCCACTTGCTTCAATATGAACTAGGGCTAACAGATTGGTGGCAATTACACTTTTACCAAGTAAATAGTGCTTTAGGCACTTTGCCCAATAAACTAGATTCGTAGACTTTATTTGAATAGGATCAAATCAGTCCGAGTACCCACTATTCAAAAGTGTGGATATACGATTCTTGTTTTAGTTGTGTCCCAGACGACAATGCCACAATTGGTTTCTTCTGATCAAATCAGTTTGAGCTGTTTGCTTGTCATGTTATATGTTTGAGATATATTTATATTCAAAACATAAATTCTGTTATTTACATCAAATGTGTTTATCTCAATGTCATCTTTATATAATAAAACACTTTAGTGTTCTAGAATATAAGGGTTCACCCGCAGCGGGTTAAACACTGATACAAAGATAATGTTTCTAGTCAAACTAGTTACATTATAACAGTTTCCAAATTTAGGTACACACCCGAGGGTAGTTCCTAAACTTAGGTATCTACGGTTAAAACAGCGAATTTCGTCCCGTTTCCGATTCACAGATTTATCTCAATTGAAGTCAGATACTTAGGTATCCTGTTCAAAACAGATTCTGAACATCAATACATATATTTATTTTATGTACCAAAATACTAGTCATGAACATATTTATGACAATCATATTTGAAGTCAAAGCCTTGCTCATCTTCAATTTCTTCATGTCTGCTTTGTCCAAACGGCAGTCATGCTTCCGCGATCCCGTTTGCCACAATTTAGCAGACATTTTGGGATATGTCCTTTTATATTCCTAGAAGATTATAATGATATTGCATTTGCCAGTTTCAACACTCCAGAAGCCATTGGCCAAGCCTTGGCCTTCTAGAATATCGAAGTAAGGTGCACCTTGCGATACTTGCCTAATTGCAAACTTTGACTTTATCTCCTTGAGAATAGTCATTAACTCTCCAAGAGTTATTATTGCAATATTAGTACTTCTAAAATCTAAGGATAGATTCTTTGAAGATCCTTCAATTTCAGTATCATACTTTAAGGATCTAATCCTTAGTTCTGATTTAGAAATTAAGGAGTCTACTGCGACAAGCTAAATGGATTAAGCACTAAAGTTATCATTACATAAATCTTCCAAATATTATGCTCGACTATTTGCTTAACTCCTAGCTTAGGCATAATACGTTATTTTATCAAATAAAGTAACTTATTATTTTCCAAGACCATCCTGAAATTTATTCCCAATTTGAAAATTAAACCATTTAAATACATTTTCCCTAGGATTATGTTTTAAATGTCAATCTTTCACTTTTATCTTGATTTTAATAGTCCAACTATTTAATCAACGATTTTGGTACTATTTATTATAATGATTAAAATCAATTATATTGATTACTATAATACAATTATAAAATCAACTATAAATGAATAGTTTGAATATAGTCCAACTATTTATTAAAAAACAACATTTATATATTAGTCCAACTAACATTAATTTATTTTGACGAATGATATTTTGTTTTGAGCGCGTTTATGACAAGTAATTAAACGAATATTGCAATTTCACTTATTGCCTCCCATATTTTTCGTCGAGCCTTTAAACCTCTGTCGAGTACCTCGGAAACCGTGTTTCCTATTGGGCTAGGATCCCGTTAAATTCACACAATCTTGACTTTGGCCAAAAATTGATGATTAATTAACTAGGTTGATCTCTAAAATCGATTGGATCCAATCCAATGCCAGATCGTAGGGGGACACCATTTACAAAACATTATATCTTATATATGCCAATACATCCAATGTATTACCTAACATTTTTCCTCTGAATCAATAAGCCTTGGCTTTGGCAGCACAACAAACTTAGTGTCCCAATTTAAGAAATGACCCCATTGAGCATGTAAGATTCGATAATCAATGTCGATGGACAAGAAGTGGGTCTTCACTTTGCCACCGAAACCACAACTGGACCAGACACCAATTGTAACAAAGCCTTCATGATTTCAAAACCATCTCAACGGACAAAGACCCTTGACTTTTGGCCAACCAAGTGCCAATCAATGCCAGTCTCCAGATTCTTGAGTGCAGAATCACTCAATGGAAGGAAAAGACGCTTAAATTTGCGGAGGGTTTTCGAAGTAAAATGGCAACCAATTTATCCTTTGTTTGTTGGACAAAATGACCCATAGCGTCACTATTTGCACAGATCATTGTGTTGTTGTAGCAAATTAACTATGTAACAAGGAAATTGCACTCTCGTCATTTGTGATTAGATCACCATAGATATATAAATGAAGAGAGGTCCCTATGATTAGTTCCTGGATTGAGATGATATGAGACAGTATCAGTCCACGAAGGATTAATCATTAAATATCCCTAGCCGTAGTATTATCGAGACTGGACATCGATAATGCGGAATAGGCTAGTATTGCACTTGTGCGCGTTGTGAGGGCACAACGGCATAGTTCTCATATATATAAGTATGGATACTTGTGCAAGTGCGATAGGAGGTCGTGTTTCACCGATGGTACGGGAAACAGCTTCGCTCTGGATAGACCCTTCGGAATCCCATTGGTATTATGACTAGGTGTCTATGGGAGGCCGAAATCAAGGTAGGTGTGTATAGTCTTAACCTGAGACTTACATCGCTAATACTTACGACAATCGGTAAACTTTGGTTTTGGTGGTGGGGGATCTTAACTGGTTCTGTGTTCACCACTTCTGGGTTTATCAGAGAGTCGTAGTGTATTGGATGTGATGTCGAGACGGAAGTATCACTCCAGTCATAATGGAGATGATGTCACGCAGGATACGGTATTAGTGCTCTTTTAGTGATGCGCATCCAATCGGTGATATTATGACCAGGTCATGAATATCCGATTATAGAGACTAGTTACCAGACATCCGATATGTGTTTCGGACGGGGCAGACACTTATCCAGCCCCAGCCCTAGCACGTGATTATCCGATACTGGGCCGATATGCACAATACAATTGTATACTACGCTTGATACAGATCTAGATATTCTTTGATGAATATGTCCGGAGAACCTGGGAAGACTTGGTGCTTTGCTAGGAGTCGACCTTGTCTCGTAAATCGGGGTAGAACGTAGTACTTGGTACGTACGTGATTCGGATACTCCGACGACCGTATTTACTGCCAGATTATCCGGGGATCTCATGGGTCGCTTCCCGATAATCCACCGATGACGCACAACTCGCACTCTTGAATAATCTGGGATTATAATAGAAGAGAGAGAAATTAATCTAGGATTAATAACGGAGATATTTTATCCGGGATAAAATGTCGTCTAAAGAGAGAGAACGATTAATTTGGAATTAATCGATGAATTAATATATTCGATATATTAAACGAAATTAGATTTCGACGCGGAATTAAAATTAGATTTTAATTCGGGCAAACGAGTTAATTCAGAATTAATTCGTTAGCGACGTAAATAATAATTTCGCCAGGCGCATTATTTATTTAAATTCGATTGAATTAACGTCGCGACGTAAGCTCGGTATTTCGGAAATATCGAACCCGAACGCGCGCGTGAGTGCACGTGGGCCCACTTTCATTTGGAAACGTGTGGGGCCCACATGACACATGTCAAGATATGCTAACTTTGCATGTCATTATGCTTATTTGACACTCTAATGTTGCATGGAATTTGTACATGCACTCAATGGTATTGCATGGAATGAAGTGTTTGACACTCTAAGCCTTGCATGAATTTGTGTCATAAGTTTATTATTAATTTAATAAATTATGGCATAAATATAAATTGATTTTTGGTAAATCATTTTAAATTAACAAAACAACACATTTTCTCTCATTCTCTCTCTTCTCTCACGCAATGGAAGCCAATTCTTCACTGGTTTGAACCAGTTTGGGGTGACAAAGGGAAGCAAAGAGTGGTTTCTCATGGGAGAAAATCAAGTGCTAGCACACTACAAGTCTTGCGAAGGTGGTAGGGAGGTTCCCCCATGAGACGGGATCCATCCGACGAAGATTGGAGCTCCGTTTCTTCACCAATTTTCTGTTTTGCAGGGCAGTGGACTGCTGCAGTGAGCTTACAAAGGCAGTGCGTTTTTGGGCTTGAATCGTCTCCAAATCGACTCAACCGATCAATGTGAGTATTCCGCTACCTCCGTTGATGTGTTCACACATAATTTCATGTCTTGTTTGATCTTGGGACCTTATAGAAACCAACAATGGCATCATGAGCTAAAGTTGCAAGCATGAAATTTGTAGGGCTTAAAAATTTGGGTAAATGTTTGTTGAGCATGATTTGAATGAATTGTTGTTTGAGTATGCTTATAACATGTTTAAATTCATTTTGGTTGGACTAATTTGATGAAAAATGATTTGGAATTATTTTCCCCAAATTATATGCCTTGGCCGAATGTAAATTGTTTGAATCATTGGAATTTTGTTGATTTTAATTCATTGGATGAGTTAAAATCATGTAGGATGATGTTAATTTAATGTCAATTGGATTGTACTTTGAATTGAACATAAACCCTAAATTCATGTGTTGGCCGAATGTATATGCCCTAATGTCTTGGTATATTTTGATTTTATGAACATTGGATGTGTATGAAATCATTCGGGAAGTTAATACGTTGTCGATTGTGTAATTAATCGGATTGAATTCAAATCGGACACAAAATAACCTTCCTTGGCCGAGACTTAGCAAGCATGTTTATGGGTTTGATTTTTCATTATGTGTGTTTGACATGTGATAATGAATTAAGCATGATTAATTGGACTAATTTGGTGCTTCGGAAATATGTGATTTAGGTCATTAATCATCGTAATGCACTTTTGGTAATTAAATTGTGAAAATTGGATTTTTGGATTTAATTAATTGGGCCTAATTTTGGAAATTAGAATTTAAGTTGTAATTGGGCCTATTGGGCTTGATTTATCAAGTTTGGTTTAGGCCAAGTGGATTGGATCCAATTGGGCCCAAAACCTTACCATAAAGCCCAATTGCGACTAATGAACCTTTAATGTTTAATTGGGCCTAATGGGCCGAAATTGATTTCTGGCATTTTGGGTGATTCCACTATTGGGCTTTGGTTGCCGAAGCCCATGCCTAAAGAAATTAATTGAAGCCCATTAGACTTAAATTAAATTGACGTTGGACGTTAATCGGACTTTGAGTCCCGACACGATTGAATTTGGAATTTAAATCGTAAAAGGTTTATTATATAAAGTGCAATATTTAATTTGGAATTGAATAGTGAATTAGTATTAAATACATGTTAAATTGGATTTAATGATGTAGTTTAATTTAATTCATGAATTCGTACTTTGAGTACTTATTCGCAAAAACGAGTTTGACTCGAACAAAATCAAATCGTTGTTTGAACATTGGATGATCACTTAATTATCAGATTAATTAATTTGATTAGATTGATTGATAGCATGCTTGTGTGTGTGAATACGTGGTTGTGTTGAATGAATAATGTATATCGGATGGATATTAGTCGGGTGGGCAATTTTAGAAATTGTTGTAATAAATTCGATTTATTAAATTGGACCTGCGTGTCCAGCCTTATCACCTTCTTTCTCTTTGTATTCTCTTCTCACCTATTCCCCTCTATGTATATGAGGTTTCTTTAGAAGTGTAGTGTAACGGGTAGAAGTAGTACAAGTGCTAGCTTGAGTGAGAAAGAGAGAGATTTGATCTAGGATCAATGTGTAAAGTATCCATCCGCATATCATTATTATTTTATTTCATACTCGCTTTATTATGTATTTAGAATGCATGTTTAAGGGTGTATGATGATGAGACCTTAACAAAGATAATTAAATTGGTAGCCAATTTGCACGCGAAAACCCTCAACATATATTAAGCAAATATCCTTCCATTGAATGATTCTTGTTCAAGATCCGAAGTTGGCATTGGTTTGTTTTTGACCAAAGTCAAGACCTTTGTCAATCAAGGATGTACTTGAATCATGAGAGTTTTGTTAGATATCGGTGTCTTGTGTCAAATCGTGATTTTTATTGGCCAAAGTCAGATCACTTTTGTCCAATGACATTGATTACGAAACTTTCCTCGTCAATGGGTCCCGCTTAACTGGAATCATTAGGTTTGTTTGGCCAAAGCCAAGGCCTAGATGATTCAGAGGATAGGGTTAGGAAAATATATTGGAATATTGACATATATACATATGTTTCGGACTTGGATGTCCACCTAACCGGATCTAGGAATTGGATGAGATCCAATTGATCTGTGAGATCTACCTAGTTAAATAGCATACAGCTTTTTATTGGCCAAAGTCAGGGTTGTGTGTTATTTAATGGGATCCTAGCCCACTAGGAAACACGGTTTCCCGAGTACTCCACAGAGGGTTAGAGGCTCGACGAAAAATAGTGGGAGGCAAGTATTGAATTTGCAACATTCGTTCAATTACTCGCTAAACACGCTCATTATATTTTACTCGTCATATTAATCAAAAGTATTAGTTGGACTAATATTTTATGTTGTTTTTAAATATATAGTTGGACTATATACAAACTCATTCAATATATAGTTGATTTTATAATTGGATTATAGTAATCAATATAATTGAATTAAAATGATAGTTGATTTTATAAATGGATTATAGTAATCAATATTAAAATTATAGTTGATTAAATAATTGGATTATTGTAATCATTATAATAAATAGTACCTTATTAAAATTGATTAAATAGTTGGACTATTGAAATCAAGAAAGAATTGAAAGGTTGAATATTTAAAATATATAATCCTTGGATTAAATGTTTTAAATGATTTAATTTTCAATTGGGAATTAATAATAGGTTAATTTATTTGATAAAATAACTTATTATGACTAAGCCCATTATTAAGCAAATAGTAGAGCATAAAGTCTTTGGAAGATTTATGTGATGATGACTTTAGTGCTTAATTAATATACTTATAATAAATCTATCTTTAGATTTAAAAGTATTAAAATTGCAATTATAATTCTTGGAGAATTAATTGACTATTCTAGTGGAGAAAAGTCAAAGTTTGCAATTGGGCATGTAGCACAAGGTGCACATCATTTCGATATTCCGAAACCCAAGGCTTGGCCAAAGGTTTGTGAAATATTGAAAAGGATAATTGACATATCCCAAAGTGACTACCATTTGGATATGGAAGACACGAAGGAATTAAAGAAAGGCGCGGGCTCTAACTTAAAAATATTTGTCAAAGTTATGTTCACTACTAGTATTAAAATTGAATTTTAAATACTTAGTAGTGGTACATAATACATATATGTATTGACGTTCAGAATCCGCTGTGAGCTGGATACTGGCTTCAAGCCGAGATTTCTCTGCGAATTGGAAACGGGACGAAAGTCGCTGTTTCGACCGTAATACCTAAGTTTAGGAACTACCCTTTGGGTATGTACTTAAATTAGGAAATGTTATAATGTAACTAGTTTTACTAGAGACATTATCTCTATATCAGTGTTTAATCCAATGCGGATAAAACCTTTATATTCTAGAACACTAAAGTGTTTCATTATATAAAGATGATACTGAGATAAATACATTGGATGTAAATAACATAATTTATATTTTGAATATAAAATAAAATCTCAAACATATAAATGACAAATAAATAGCTCAAATTGATTTGATCAATGGAGACTTATTTGTGGCATTGTTGTCTAGGACACAATTAAACAAGACTCGTATATCCACACTTTTGAGAGTGGGTACTAGGACTGATTTGACTATTCAAATAAGGTCTACGAATCTAGTTTATTAGGTTAAATACCTAAAATACTATTTACTTTGGTAATAGTAAAAGGGCCACCGATCTGTTAGCCCTATTCATGGTGAAGTAAGTGGGCCCATATCTAGCTAGGCTAGATGTGAACATGAATATTTCGTGACCTTAACGGATGTGACATCACGTTGTGGTTATGTGTTTCTTTTGAAGAACACAGATCGGAAACTTTTAGAGTTTCGACACGAAGTAGAAACAAACAGATCGGCTATAGTATTATTCCGCCACGGTAAGACCGTAATGGAAAATACTTAAGCAGTAAGTTTCATACGTACATGAAAGAGTACGGTATTCTTTCATATGAGGACTCCTCTCGAGACACGTCAGTTAGACGGTGTGTCTGAACTAAAACCGAATTTTGTTGGACATGATAAGTTTATCACGAGTCGCTCTGAGCTACTATTTCCTTCAACAGGATATGTATTAACAGTGCAAAAACTTATTTAGAATAAGGTTCCATATAAATCTGTTTGACAGATATCATATAGGATATGAACAGGAAAGAAACGAGGTTTCTCATTCCTGATAATTTGGGTATGCCAGGCATAACGTTTGGATGATACCAAACTAAAGACCCAAATTGGATAAGTGCCAATATAAGTTATCCTAAGGGAACCTTAAGTATAGTACTTATAAATCTCACATGAGAACAATGTAATTGTTGCTCACCATGCGGTTTTCCTGAGAGGAATACCGATATGCAGTGGTCAGTGGGAGGATAGTGATACTCGATGAAAATCGGAGTGTAATACTGTTCAAGGCACGAAGTCCTTAATGGAACACAAATAGTTCATCTATGATGAATCTATACCATTAATCTTCAAATACACAAGAAACTCGTAGATCGGATAGAGTCAGAAAACAACCTAGGGTATGGGTTTCTGATCTAACCTCATAAAGATGTCAATCTTATGGAGGTGTACCATCCGACTACGTTATGAGGAAGTGATACGAGGTATCGACTCCCTGTTATGGCAAAGTGCCATGAGTCCGAAATGGATTCCATGTATAACAACTATGTTTGGATACTAGTTGTTGTACCACAAGGCGTTGTGCCTATGGTACATTAAACGTCTTCAAGGAAGACATACATGGAAGGCAACATACCAACGTGCAAAGCTAAGGTTTGACGGAAAGGTATCGTTATCAACATTATGTTAATAACGGTTCAACCTTTTACCTGTTGCCATGGTAAATCCATTTTGAAGATGCTTGTTGATAACTATATATTTCATTTATGAAATATGTTAGTTACAAATCAAAATCGCTTTCCTGAAAAGGAAACCTTTTGGAGGATGTTTACAACATCCTGACGATTTTGTATAACCGACAAAACAAGGTTTGCGGGTTATTCGATCCATGTTTGGATTGATGCAAGCATAAGGTTCTTGGAACTGTCGTTTTGAAATAATCATAATGGTTTATGATTTGACTCAAAACGAAATAATTCTTGTGTATATAAGGAGGTTAGTGGGAGAGCGCACTGACAGTGAAATTCCCATAAAGCTATTGTTGAAAGCTTGGCTTTCAATAGAAATTCTCCGTAGAATTCTGGGGAGTAACAACCTTTATTAGAGGAATAAAGATCTACTGGGATAGATTTGGAGTTGTTAACACTCTCTGGGAAATTGTACATTTAAAATGTACTTGTATTGGTGTCTCATACGCTTCAAGCATATGGAGTCACAATCAGGTCAATCCAAGTGACAGTCACTGGATTGAAGTTAAGAACATCTGTTAGTATCTCAGAGAACTAAAGATGCTATCTTTACTATGGAGAAGGAGAACTTGAAGTGACTGGGATCACTGCTGCAAGTTTCCAAACAGTTAAATACTGCGGTACTATAAAGTTTGAATAACGGGACAGTGAGCTGGAAATCTTCCAAGCAAGATAACTGTTGCCGAATAAACAACAAATGCGGATTATTGCTGCAGCTGAGGCAGCAATAGAAGTCTTTTGGTCGGATAAATAAATCTAATTAGATTAGATATAGTTCTGTTAGCAGCTGAGCTAGGCGTCAGCACAGGCTAAGGAATTAAAGGTCTCATCGACGATCCAGATATATACTTCTATATCATCTGATTCGTTCGGATCATACATCGTGGCGATGTGATGATCGTATAAATCGCGTCAAACGATAATCGAACAAATCCGCTGACGAAAAACCTTCCTCAGCAATTTGAGCGAACCGTACATAGTTCGGTGTAGGACACTTGAGTGACTCGCAATGTGCCAAGTGGGAGATTGTTGGACAAATGACCCATAGCGTCACTATTTGCACAGATCATTGTGTTGTTGTAGCAAATTAACTATGTAACAAGGAAATTGCACTCTCATCATTTGTGATTAGATCACCATAGATATATAAATGAAGAGAGGTCCCTATGATTAGTTCCTGGATTGAGATGATATGAGACAGTATCAGTCCACGAAGGATTAATCATTAAATATCCCTAGCCGTAGTATTATCGAGACTGGACATCGATAATGCGGAATAGGCTAGTATTGCACTTGTGCGCGTTGTGAGGGCACAACGGCATAGTTCTCATATATATAAGTATTGGATACTTATGCAAGTGCGATAGGAGGTCGTGTTTCACCGATGGTACGGGAAACAGCTTCGCTCTGGATAGACCCTTCGGAATCCCATTGGTATTATGACTAGGTGTCTATGGGAGGCCGAAATCAAGGTAGGTGTGTATAGTCTTAACCTGAGACTTACATCGCTAATACTTACGACAATCGGTAAACTTTGGTTTTGGTGGTTGGGGGATCTTAACTGGTTCTGTGTTCACCACTTCTGGGTTTATCAGAGAGTCGTAGTGTATTGGATGTGATGTCGAGACGGAAGTATCACTCCAGTCATAATGGAGATGATGTCACGCAGGATACGGTATTAGTGCTCTTTTAGTGATGCGCATCCAATCGGGATATTATGACCAGGTCATGAATATCCGATTATAGAGACTAGTTACCAGACATCCGATATGTGTTTCGGACGGGGCAGACACTTATCCAGCCCCAGCCCTAGCACGTGACCATCCGATACTGGGCCGATATGCACAATACAATTGTATACTACGCTTGATACAGATCTAGATATTCTTGATGAATATGTCCGGAGAACCTGGGAAGACTTGGTGCTTTGCTAGGAGTCGACCTTGTCTCGTAAATCGGTAGAACGTAGTACTTGGTACGTACGTGATTCGGATACTCCGACGACCGTATTTACTGCCAGATTATCCGGGGATCTCATGGGTCGCTTCCCGATAATCCACCGATGACGCACAACTCGCACTCTTGAATAATCTGGGATTATAATAGAAGAGAGAGAAAATTAATCTAGGATTAATAACGGAGATATTTTATCCGGGATAAAATGTCGTCTAAAGAGAGAGAACGATTAATTTGGAATTAATCGATGAATTAATATATTCGATATATTAAACGAAATTAGATTTCGACGCGGAATTAAAATTAGATTTTAATTCGGGCAAACGAGTTAATTCAGAATTAATTCGTTAGCGACGTAAATAATAATTTCGCCAGGCGTAATTATTATTTAAATTCGATTGAATTAACGTCGCGACGTAAGCTCGGTATTTCGGAAATATCGAACCCGAACGCGTGAGTGCACGTGGGCCCACTTTCATTGGGAAACGTGTGGGGCCCACATGACACATGTCACGATATGCATTAACTTTGACACATGTCATATTATGCTTATTTGACACTCTAATGCTTTGCATGGAGATTGTGTACAATGCACTCAATGGTATTGCATGGAAATGAAGTGTTTGACACTCTAAGCCTTTGCATGAATTGTGTCATAAGTTTATTATTAATTTAATAAATTATGGCATAAATATAAATTGATTTGGTAAATCATTTTAATTAACAAAACCATTACACAATTTCTCTCATCTCTCTCTTCCTCTCACGGCAATGGAGAAATTCTTCACTGGTTTTGAAAAGTTTGGGCGTGACAATAGGGAAGCAAAGAGTGGTTTCTCATGGTGAGAAATCAAGTGCTAGCACACTACGAGTCTTGCGAAGGTGGTAGGGAGGTTCCCCCATGAGACGGGATCCATCCGACGAAGATTGGAGCTCCGTTTCTTCACCCAATTTTTCTGTTTGCAGGGCAGTGGACTGCTGCAGTGAGCTTACAAAGGCAGTGCGGTTTTGGGCTTGATCGTCTCCAAATCGACTCAACCGATCAATGTGAGTATTCCGCTACCTCCGTTGATGTGTTCACACATAATTTCATGTCTTGTTTGACTTGGGACCTTATAGAAAACCAACATTGTTAAGGTCTCATCATCATACACCCTTAAACATGCCTTCATTCTAAACACATAATAAAGGGTATAATAAAAGTAATAATGATATGCGGATGGATACTTTACACATTGTTCCTAGATCAATCTCTTTTTTTCTCTCTTCCGCTAGCACAAATATTTACTCCTACTCTGTTAATACATCTAAAGACCTAATTTACATTGAGGGAATAGGTGAGAAGAGAATACAAAGAATAGGAGGTAATAAGGCTGGACACGCACAGGTCCAATTAATAAATCAAATTTATTCCAACAATTTCTAAATTGTCCCACCCATCTAATATCCATCTGATATACATTATTCATGCATCGCAACCATTTATTCACAAGCATGTTATCAATCAATCTAATCAAATTACTTAATCTGATAATTAGCGACCATCCAATGTTCAAACAATGATTGATTTTGCTAGAGTCAAACTCGTTTTTGCGAATAAGTACTCAAAGTACGAATTCTCGAATTAAATTAAACTACACCAATTAAATTAAATTAAATTTGTATTTAATTCCAATTCACTTATTTAATTCCAAATTAAATATCACACTTTATTAATGAACTTTTACGACTTAAATTCCAAATTTAATCGCAATGGGTCTCAAAGCCCGATTTAACGTCCAACGTCAATTTAATTAAAGTCCAATGGGATTTTAATTAATTTCTTAAGGCGTGGACTTTTGGTCAACTCGGGTCAAACCGATAACCAAAGTCCAATCCAGGAATTACCCCATAAGCCCATAAATCAATTTAGGCCCATTAGGCCCAATTAAACTTTAAAGGTCCATTAAGTCGCATTTGGGCTTTATGGATGCGGTTTTAGGCCCAATTGGATCCAATCCAATTTGCCTTAACCCAACTTTGTACAACAAAGCCCAATAAGCGCAATTACAACACAAAAGCCCAAATCCAATTTTAAGGCCCAATTATAATTAAATTCCAAAAATCCAATTTTCCCAATTTAATTATCAAAGTGTATAACATGATTAATTACCCAAATTAACATTTCTAAAACATCAATTTACACAATTAATCATGCTCATTATCATCAACACATGTCCAACACATTTTGATTAAAATCAAACCCAATTTACATGCTACAAGTCTCGGCAAGGGAGGGGATTGTGTCCGATTCGAATTCAATCCAATAATTCCACAATCGACATTAAATCACATTCCCGAATGATTCTCACTCATCCAATGAATCAACAATCAAAAAATCCAAGACATTTTAGGGCATAAGGCATTCGGCCAAGCCATCCAAATTTGGGAAAAATTGTTCCAAACTAATTTTTTCTTGAAATTGATCCAATCAAACTTCAATTCAAACACATTAAACATATTCATTAATCCACTTTCACAAATTCATGCTCAAAATCAAATTAACCAAATTTTAACCTTAAACTTTTTCATGCTCAAACCTTGCTCTAGATGCCATTGTTGGTTTCTATTAAGGTCCCAAGATCAATAATAAGCATGAATAATGTGCGAATACAATTGAAGAAGTTGCAGAATACTCACATCGATCGGTTGAGCGATGCTTCAAGCAAAAAAAACTCAAATTCTGCTTAGGACTGCATCCGGCAGTGACCAGAATTCCTCATTGGTTTGGCTCGGTTTGGGTCCTAGTCAAGCTCCAAGCTTCGTCGAACGATTCCCGGCTCATGGGTGGACTTCCCTATCACATTCGCATGTCTCGTAAGTGTGCTAGCACTTGTGATTTTTGCCACAAAATCCACTATTGGCTTCCCACTTTCTCGGTTTTTGCTGAATAGAAAACCAGAAAGTTTGCCCATTTGGCCGTGAAGAGAGAAAGAGATGAAGTGAGAGATTCAATTTTGGTTCCAAATTTGTGTATTAAATACACACATTTGAATTTCAAATGCAATTCACTTGAATTTGGCTTTTAAAAGTCAAACCGTTAAAAGCTCCAACCACTCACATCACTGAATCCATCAAGTTGTCAAGTCACATCACTCAAAGTGACTTGTGATTTGACGCTTGATGCGACTAGCGATTTGACGCTTGATTTGACGTGCTGCACTTGAATTCGAAATGCGAATGCGCTCGCAAATAATCTCGGGCTCGGGTTCGCTAATTCCAAATTAATGAATTTTTCGTTGCGTCGTAATTAAATGATTACGCCTAGCGAAATCACTATTCTCATCGCTAACGATTTAATTCTAAATTAATTCGTTCACCCGAATTAATAATATAATTTTAATTCCGCGTCGAAATCCAATTTCGTTAATATATCAAAATATTAATTAATCGATTAATTCCAAATTAATCGTTATCTCTCTTTAATGATTTTTTATCCCAGATAAAATATCTTCGCAATTAATCCCAGATTAACTTTCTCTCTCTTCTAATTAACCCAGATTAATTTAGAGTGCGAGTCATACATCATCGGTGAATCTTTGGGAAGCGACCCATGAGATCCCCGGATATGTTGGCAGTAAATTCGGTCGTCGAACTATCCGAACACGTAAGTACCAAGTACTACGTTTATACCGATTTACAAGACAAGGTTGGCCTCTAGCAAAGCGCCATTCCTACCCAATTCTCCGGAAATATCATTACAGGAATAAAGGATCTATATCAGGCGTAGTATACGTAGTATTGCGTATTTCTGTCCAGTATCGAATGATCACGTGCTAGGCCTGGGGCTGGAATTTTGTCTGCCCCGTACGAAGCACAAGTCGGATGTCTGGTGACTAGTCTCTATAATCGGATAAACATGACCTTGTCATTTTATCCCGATAGCTATAGCATTTAAGAGAACCAGTCCCGTATCCTACGTGACCATCATCTCCATATGACTGGAGTGATACTTACGTCTTGACATCACACCCAACACACTACGATTCTCAATATACCCAGTATTGGCGTACACAGAACCTGTTAAAGCCCTGGACGACCGCAACCAAGTATATTGATTGTCGCAAGTATTAGCGGTGGAAGTCTCAGGTTAAGACCAAATACACCTACCCTGATTTCGGACTTCCATAGACACATAGTCATACTACCAATGGAATTCCGAGGGGGTCTATCCAGAGCGAAGCTGTTTCCCGTACCGTCGGTGAAACACAACCTCCTATTACACTTGCATGAGTATCATATACCCAAATATATGAGAACTATGTTGTTGTGCCCTCACAATGCGCACAAGTGTAATACTAGTCTGTTACGTATTTATCGATGTCCAATCTCGATAATACTCTGACTAGGGATATTTAATGATTTATCATTCGTGGACTGATAATGTCTCATATCATTCTCCGTCTAGGAACAAATCAAAGGGACCTCTCATCATTTATACATCTAGGTGATCTAATCACAAATGATAAGGGTGCAATCTTATTTGTCACATAGTTAATTTGTACAACAATACCATGATCTGTACAAATAGTGATGCTATGGGTCATAATTGTCCAACACCCTTACAAAATTTCTTTTATGCATGGCTGGACGTGAAATACGTTCAGCCGGGTATGTGAAGTCCTACAACAAAGACGGCCAAATTTCTAGTCACATTTATTTATTCATCATTATTTTATTATTTCGCATTTATTTTGTTATTTATCTTTTTGTCTATTTATTGTTATTTTATTATTTCGCCTTTATTTTACTTGTTCATGTTGGTGATTATCTGTATATGTATTATTATATTATTTTATGCCTAAACGGCCATCGGGTAATGATGTGATTTATAAGTTTGTGTATTTACATATGTCTGATTTCTATTTAAGTTTTGTTGTCATTTGATATATTTACATAAGATGTGAGTACTTACTGAGCTTTATAGTTCACACCCTGCTAGTTTTGCATGTTCACATTGGGCTTAAAGGGCTAGTAGATTACCTTTGATGTTTTGCAGACAGAGGATCACCCCGATGAAGTCAAGTCGGTCTTGAGTCATTAAACGGTTCTGGGATGTGTGTTTGGGCTCCCACAGCCTTAGTTTTATTTATTTGTATTATATATATAGTTTTAATCATGCTGAGCACGTAGTTATTTGAGGTTATTTATTTTATGTCAGGCTAGAGGCCTATTTACATATAAGTTCAGATTTGTCGGGCCGGAGACCTATTTGCATGAGTTAAGATGATTGCTTTTAAATTTTATAACAGGACACCTAGAGGTACTGGAATTGGATCCAGGTTTCATGATTTTTAGCAAAGCTCATGCGGAAAGTTTAGTAGAAATAGAGGCTTATGGAGATGGGTTTCCCTGTCTCATGCTGGTAGCATCTTGGCTTCGTGCGGGATGTTACAAGGTTTTAAGTGTCATCAGTAAAAATGTTGGGCATGTAATTTCAGGAGAAGAAATGTGTTAAAATTCTTAGGTAATGAGATAGTGTGAAAGAAACAATGATTGAATCTGTGCGAATCGATTGATGACGATACTATAGGTGGAATATTAGAAGCTATTAATGACTGAAAAAAAAATGAAGCTAACTCTTACAAGTAGGAGTATCGTGGTACCAGAAACCAAGAACATGGTAAGCTAAATTAGATGTTATGTATAGTAGGATGTGACTCAAGGATAATATTTTAAGTAATGCAATCTTCAGAAGGAGTTAGTAATGCGATAATTTATCAAATAGTTGAGGTTTATAATTTATACTGAAGTTGACACAGTAGATTCAATGAGTAGTAGAGAAACCTTGGTCATTGATTGGACGTATACAACGTTATTTAATAAAGAGATCATTGAAGAATCTATATTATAACAGGAAGTGAAGAACTTCGTGGTGTGCACAAAAGACAGGGAAACGAAGGTCATTATGACTTGATTGGTATTAGAGGAAATGAAAGAACTGTGACGAAAGGAAGGAAATCTGGGATGATATTTAGCTAGTAGGAATCAGGCATAGGTCATGATAAGGAAAGATCTAAATGGTTGATTTATGAGAAGCTACAAATTTAGCAATAAAAAACTTTAGTAAAAAAAAAAGCCTAATTATGTATTTATTGTGTCATTATAAGGATTTACAAGGGTTGGAAAGGAAGCAGGTCGGATTACATTTCCCTAGCTAGATCAAGACTTCATGGTAACATTCATTATATATGGAATTAATCGAAGTAATTTTAGGTTGAGGAGTAAGAGGCATAGTTCTATAGATTTCTTAGAAATTTAGTTGCTAGTAATAACTCGCGACCTAAGGATTGTATTTCTGAAGGCTACTCAGTTTTAGGTATATGACATCATCTTAGGTAACAGATAATACATGATAGTTTAGTCGCCTAGTTAGCACGCAAATTAGGATACATGACGAATCAATTTAAAGGGGGGTGAATGTAACACCCTGGTCGGACCGGTCATACTTGGTAGAGTGAATCATTATGCATAACACCTTAGAATTAATAAAATATTATTAAAAAAATAGGTTTTACACCTTAAGAATCTTGTCAGGAGGTCCCATAAAATTTTTCAGTTTCAGCATTATGTTTTAGTTTAATAGTCAACAGGCTAGTTTTAGTAATCTGGCTATAACTTTCTCATACAGTCTCCAATTTTTATGAATTTTATACCATTAAAAAGCTTACACCGAGACCCATAACTTAAGTGTTGAAGATTGTCCCAAATGTAGAAGAGAAATAAGTCAAAATTTTCATTTCAATATCTAGTGAATAGTAACCTACGTTATTGTGACATTAAAAGAGACATGTGGCATAATGTTGTCCACTCCGCAATTATCAACCCAAGTTTTATGGGTAATGCTATGATACCTAAGGGTATCAAATACCCTTGGGTTCAAAGTTTCATGTTCAATGCAACTTTGAGCATTGAACATGCAACTTCTACCAATAAACATGCAACTGATTTCATGTTTTAAAAAATTTCATGTTTGTTGATATAATTTACATATTTAATGCTCAAAGTTTCATGTTCAATGCTCAAATTTGCATTGAACATGCAACTTTGATACCCAAGGGTATCACATACCCTTGGGTATCATAGACATGCCCAAGTTTTATAAGCCCCAAAAATACAATTCACTCATCCCTAAAAAAAATCTAGAAGAAACGAGATTGAGAGGAGCTTCTCTTTCACGCCATTCTTGCTTCTTAAACGGCTTCCATTTTTCATGCTAAAAGTGATAGATTCAAGCTTCATGCCAAGCATGTGAGTCCATATAATCCTTTTCTTCTTTAATTTTCAATTTCGTCATGTATTTTTTGGCCTTATTTTCGAAATGCCTATGATCCATAGTTTCCCACTTTGTGCATTTGAACTTGAGATAAGTTGATAGCATGTATAACCATGCACTTTCATGTTGATATAGGCATGTATTAGGCTTGCTTATCAAAATGTCCAATTTCCCCCAATTTAGAGGGAGATGGCCGAAGGTGATAAGGGAAGTTGAGGTATTATTTTTATTGTGTTTTGATGGAATGAAGATATTTAGACTTGGATTATTTAGTTTGGAGTTGAAGGCTCCCATTTTGTGTAATCAAGCCCTTGGTCGAATAATATTGTAGGTGTGTGGGGTGGATTTTTTATTATTTTTAATAATAAATAATTATGGATAATGATTGTGTTGAAGAAACCTTGATGTGTATTTAATCATCCATTGGCAGAATGTGAAGCTAAGTAAATAATTGAATTTGTTTACTCATTATTGATGAGCGGAAAATATATCAATATTTACCGCCCCTTTTACTTAATATTTTGTTTAGTTTCTCGGGTTTGATGAATGTTTTGATGTGTTTTAGTTTATTTTGCAGATAAAATAATATCGGGACTCAATGAAATCATTTAGGACGAAATGTGGATCAATAAGGGCAATTATTGATTATTGACTTGATATATTAATTTTGGAGATTGAAATTTGAAAGGGCGTTTTGACGAAGTGCAGTTTTGGAAATTCCAGTTTTGCACATCTGTCGTATGTTGGGCATAACTTTTTACTCAGATATCGGATTGAGCTGATTCAAGTGCCAGATTAAAGAAGACTCAAAGATCTACAACTTTGAAAGAGAAAATATTTTCGAATTCTGAAGATTTCATGACCGAAATTGATGAACCATCCAGAAGTGTGTGGAGTGTAATTATTAAAAGTCATTATCAATCATTTTCAAAGCAAAATATTAATTAATTAATAATTAATAAAAATTATCAAATCAACACCAAACAATAAGAATTATTGGAGCAATTATGGATTTGGTGGAGTAATTAGTGGAGAAATTAATAATGTAATTGGTGGAAATTGATTGATGATTTGATGGTGGCAAAATTTTGCCTATAAATACCAAGCCATTTCATTTGTAAAATTCATACTTTCTTCTTTGAAATTCTTAATGAATAAATAAAAAGATTGTATCTAGTTTGTTTATTTTTAGTTTTTAGTAATTAATTTTCAGTTTCGCACTTTCTTTTCTTTACTTTTCAGTTTTTACTTTCCGCAATTTACTTTTACGCACAGTACTTTTCTTTCTTTAATTTTTCCGTTTTTACTTTTCAGTAATGAGGAGGTAATTTCCCAAGCTAGGGTGAAAGGTAATTCTTTTACTGTTACTAATTAGATTAATCTCCCTTAAAAATAATATATTCACTATTTAAAATACTGATTAATAAAGGATACCGCTATATTGGTCGGTTGGCAATTCAATTTAATCTGGTTTAAACCTGACTAATCAAGGATACCGCCAGATTGGTCGGTTGGTAAATTTATTTTGGTACCGCCTTTATGGCTGGATTATGGACAAATATTACCGCCTATATGGCTGGTTGGACTTAATTTGACTTAATCAGGATACCGCCAGATTGGTCGGTTGGTAATATTATAACAAGTTTATATATTATTTTATGGGAGATTCTAAATAAGTAGTAGTAAAAGTAATTCCTTTTACCTTAGCATTTATTTTACTTTTTACTTTATGTCTTTTACTTTTCAGTATTTTTACTTTATGTCTTTTATTTTTCAGTTATTAGTCCTAGTTATGTGTGTAACTAAATAGTTATCTGGGGTTGTGATGAATTTCAATATCACCGGTTTATAAGGGTTAGATTATAGTTTGGGTATTATAAAGATTTATTTATTGAGTCTTAATCTTAATGCTTTTTATTAATTGGCCATTAATAAAATTGATTAGGTAAACCTAAAATGAACTAGACATAGGATTTTAAGTTTAAACCTTAGACTCAATAGCCCACGATCTTCCTTGAGGATAGATAACCCTTTAATAGATTTCCTTACAGGATAGGAATATACCTGTCGGGCGAGGGTAGCCATAATTGGAACTCAATCTTAATGAATCCAGATAATGTGGTTGACATAGGAATATGGTTCAATTGGGTTACACTGGGTATTTGTGTCTGACCATCGACAGATGCTTTCGCATAATTTCGTGTTCCAGGTTAATAAATCAATGTTTTACCCATCTATATAATAATCACTTCATCTTTAAAATGGTATTGGAAGAAATCACAACCCTAGATCTTTGTGTCTTTTGTATTTTCTTTAGTATTTTCTTTTGTCTTTTTATTTATTTAATTTTGCAAAACCACTTTCAACCAATCAAACAATCATTCTCTTTTCCATCTAATTAGATATTTGTAAATAAATAGATTCAATAATTAATAACAACAGTAGGAATTAAGTCCTCGTGGGATCGATATTTTTATACTACTTGAACGATACGTGCGCTTGCGTTATACGTGTGTGTTTACGCCGGTCAAGTTTTTGGCGCCGTTGCCGGGGACTTATATTTCTTGAGTTGTTAATTTTGAAACTATCTAATTTACTTATATCTAATTTTCTTTCTTTTATTTTCTAATTTTTATTTTTTTGTTTTGAGGTGATTAAAAAATGGAACACTACTGGGAGATTGAAAGATTACGAGCTTTACAAGAAGATACACCCCACATCTGGGAGCAACAGTCCGGTTTTCTGAGGCCTGTTGTCCAGCCCAACAATTATCACTGGATGCCAGAACCAAGCAATACCACATTTGCTCAACAGAATGCAATGGAGAGATGTGAGATATGTGACGGTAACCACCCAAGTAATTATTGCGAGTACAACTACAATCCAGGGTGGCAGAGCTATCAAAATCCTTCATGGTACGAAGAACCATCATACTTTCCATCTTATCCACCATCCACCTACTATCCTCAACAAAAACCAGAACCATCAGAGGAAGAACAATTGATTGATATGCTCAAAATTTGTTCCAAGAAACGAGACAGAAAGTTGGATACAATGCTTGAAACAAGCCTGAAGCAACTTGAAAGTATTCAGAGACAATCAGAATTCATTCAGAGGATGACAGATCAAATGAGACAATTAACAGAAAACCAGAACTACATACCTCAAGAACCAGTTTCAGATGACACTGATGAAGCCTTCAAGTACCTAGAATCCACAAAGACACTTCAACAGAGGAGGAGGCTGAGCAGTATCAACAACCAGAGGTATCAGTTCAGGAATCCGAACCGTAAAGTCTCAATTTGACTTTTATTATTCAGATTCTGACGAAGATGAAGCTGATCTATTTGTACCAACTGCTCCAACAACGGAGGATCAAACTTTCAATCCTCAAAATGAAGATCTTGGAGCATGCTTTACCATGATGTTTGAAGAAGATCTATTGAACCATCCATTCCAGTCATATCAGAGGATGAAGACCTAATGTCAGAAACATCTTTGCATCCTCTGGTTGACAATTTTGAAGCATGTATTTCACAGATGACCGATGAAGAGCTGAATACAAAAATTTTACAATTCATCTGTGAAGAAAATGTGGAGCAAGAAACAGAGCAAATGAAGGAGCAAATGTCTGACCTTAATAAAGATCCAGAGCATTCAGGAGAAACATCGCTGTTTTGGGGAGTACAAATTAAAGATATCAACCAGAAGCTTGACAGAAATGAATTTCCATTCCAAGTCAAGCATCATACGAGACCTCCTGATTTTCTTTCTTTCTTTGCAGGAACCACTGGAGTAACAATGAGCAAAAAGGTGGCACGAGCACTGAATGAGACAAAACTCTTTTTGCCACTTTACCGTTGGAAGAGACCCTTCAAAAGCAACGCTCACGGGATTGTCTTTAATCGGACATCCAAAACGACACTGAAACCTCCTTAACAGATGAATTTCAGTCACGTCTGGCTGAAGACGAAAAATTTAGCGCTAGCAGGGAGGCAACCCATGCAATTTGTTGTAATTTTGTTTTCATATTTTGTGTGAACTTTTTAATTTTGTGTGTTATTTTTGTAGGGAAAGGCACAAACGAAGCATTTTAAGACAGAAGGAATTGTGTTTGGCAATCAAAGATGAGAAACAATTCATTAGCGATGGCTGAATAAGGAATGAAATCTTGAGACACATCCTAATGAATTTATACTAAGCGAGTGGCGTATTGCGTACACAATTCCGTTGCCTAATTATTGCTTTGATTCGCTTTTCTATTGTAATTATCTTTATTTTCGTAGACAGGATCCAGACTTTTTGACCTTTCACGATCTCTTTTGTTGTTTAGCTAACAATCGTCCTTTGGAAGATATTAGTGCTATTATTACTCACCCTTTTTCAGGTACTATAAATTCAGCCCGTCATTGCACTTTTGAAGGCATCCAGAGTTGAAAAAGAAATACAAAAAAAATGGAAGCCACTTCAAGAAGACGAGTTGAAAACATCTGTGTGTTTTGCGGTAGTAGTGTTGGTACTAAGCCACAATACATAGAAGCAGCACAGCAGGAATTGGGTCGAGTCTTAGCTGCAAGGAATATGCACTTAATATATGGCGGAGGAAATCTTGGACTTATGGGGATCGTTTCAAAGGCTGTACAGGAAGGAGGCAGTCATGTTTTGGGAATCATCCCAAAACCTTTGGCAGAGGCAAATCTTATTGGATCATCAAACGGAGAGGAACTGATCGTGCCAGGTATGTCTGAACGATTGGTAGAAATGATTAACCGTGCTGATGCTTTTATTGCTTTGCCAGGTGGCTTGGGCACATTGGAGGAAATTTTTATAGTACTATCTTGGGCGAACCTGAACATACACCAGAAACCACTTGGACTATTTAACGTTGATGGATTTTATGATTTTCTTTGTGTGTTTCTTGATGATGCTCGGAGAAATGGGTTCGTGTCAAAACCTATGAAAGAACTCCTCTTACTGCCAGAACTGCTCCGGATCTAATAGACCAACTCATAGCCATGAACCACAAGTTGACCCTATCCTTTCAAAGATAAATTGGTCTGAGGACGATCGTGGTAAGAGGCGTCGAGTTAATCTGGATCTTAACCTTTAATTTCCTGTAGATTTCAGCTAACCAGGTACGACCTTCTTAACTCTCCTTTACTGTTTAAGACATTGGGGACAATGTCTCATTTAGGTTTGGGGGAGGGATTTAGTTGATTAGTACCTTGTTTTTAGTTTGTATGTTGTAGTTTGTATGTTGTTTTTATTTTTAGTCCAAAATTTTTCGAAAAATACAAAAAAAATTGAAAAATTTTCAAAAAAATTACAAAAATATTTTGCATTTTTTGTTTTTATTTTGACTAAAAGGTGAAATTGGTAAGAGATAGCCGAGTAAGGAGTTTCCACTCCTGAGACGTATCTCAAGCCTATTTCGAAACAAGTTAATTTTTGTTTATTTCATTTTGAATTATTAATTTGTGAATTCTCCATAAAACGGACTAAAATGAATCTTCATATGCTCAGTTGACAAATATTATCAACATATAGTAACATACAGACATGAGCTAAAATTGAAAAGTTTGTAATATTCAGTGCTCTAGTTTAATTGGAGGAAGCATCTCAAAAAGCAATGGAGTAAAAAAAAAAAAAAAAAGTATCTAAGATCCGGGTTATTAAGTCTGTAAGGGTGTTTTAACACCTAGTGCCCTAAAACCAACTGGTTTGGGAGTCACTGGCCCAAAGCTCGCTACATGGATCAAAGATGCTGCAAAATATATATCTGAAGTCTGAGTAATTAAGTCCGTAGGGGTGTCTTAACACCTGGTGCCCTAAAGCCAACTGGTTTGGGAGCCACCGACCCAAAGCTCGCTACATAGATGGAAGTATTGTATATAAATAAAAAATCAAAAAAAAATCAAAGAAAAAATCAGAAAAATCAGAAAATTATTCCATTGCTACAAAAAGGTGTGAAATCTGATAAAACTTTAGGACAAAAATATTACTCTCTTATCAACTGCACTTATGACTGTTGTGGGCAAAAATGAGTTGTTTAATATTTTGTTGGCTGTGTATATGAAGAATGGTAAAAATAATCGGAGAATTTACTTATTTAGTAATTTAGAAAGAAACAAAACAACTAGTAACTTGTAGTAGAAGTTTCACCTGATTAGTTACTAACTTCTTTATTCTCTTTTCTCTTGTCTTTTTGCTTTTGTGTGCATTAGTTTTAACTAACTTTTTACTTTTGTAAAATGTTTGTGGGTATCATTGCTGTAAACCCTCACGAGACTACAACTCGTCCACTAGGGACACCTAGGGGTTTAAAGGCTTGTTGCATATGCTAAATGCAACCGTGATCCCTACGAAAGTGGCTTAGTTTAATTTTAATTTTATTTTGTTGTTTTGCTCGAGGACTAGCAAAATCTTAGGTTTGGGGGTGTGATGAGCGGAAAATATATCAATATTTACCGCCCCTTTTACTTAATATTTTGTTTAGTTTCTCGGGTTTGATGAACGTTTTGATGTGTTTTAGTTTATTTTGCAGATAAAATAATATCGGGACTCAATGAAATCATTTAGGACGAAATGTGGATCAAATAAGGGCAATTATTGGACTTGATATATTAATTTTGGAGATTGGAAATTTGAAAGGGCGTTTTGACGAAGTGCAGTTTTGGAAATTCCAGTTTTGCACATCTGTCGTATGTTAGGCATAACTTTTTACTCAGATATCGGATTGAGCTGATTCAAGTGCCAGATTAAAGAAGACTCAAAGATCTACAACTTTGAAAGAGAAAATAGTTTTCGAATTCTGAAGATTTCATGACCGAAATTGATGAACCATCCAGAAGTGTGTGGAGTGTAATTATTAAAAGTCATTATCAATCATTTTCAAAGCAAAATATTAATTAATTAATAATTAATAAAAATTATCAAATCAACACCAAACAAGATAAGAATTATGGGAGCAATTATGGATTTGGTGGAGTAATTAGTGGAGAAATTAATAATGTAATTGGTGGAGAAATTGATTGATGATTTGATGGTGGCAAAATTTTGCCTATAAATACCAAGCCATTTCATTTGTAAAATTCATACTTTCTTCTTTGAAATTCTTAATGAATAAATAAAAAGATTGTATCTAGTTTGTTTATTTTTAGTTTTCAGTAATTAATTTTCAGTTTCGCACTTTCTTTTCTTTACTTTTCAGTTTTTACTTTCCGCAATTTACTTTTACGCACAGTACTTTTCTTTCTTTAATTTTTCAGTTTTTACTTTTCATTTTCAGTAATGAGGAGGTAATTTCCCAAGCTAGGGTGAAAGGTAATTCTTTTACTGTTACTATTTAGATTAATCTCCCTTAAAAATAATATATTCACTATTTAAAATACTGATTAATAAAGGATACCGCTATATTGGTCGGTTGGCAATTCAATTTAATCTGGTTTAAACCTGACTAATCAAGGATACCGCCAGATTGGTCGGTTGGTAAATTTATTTTGGTACCGCCTTTATGGCTGGATTATGGACAAATATTACCGCCTATATGGCTGGTTGGACTTAATTTGACTTAATCAGGATACCGCCAGATTGGTCGGTTGGTAATATTATAACAAGTTTATATATTATTTTATGGGAGATTTCTAAATAAGTAGTAGTAAAAGTAATTCCTTTTACCTTAGCATTTATTTTACTTTTTACTTTATGTCTTTTACTTTTCAGTATTTTTACTTTATGTCTTTTATTTTTCAGTTATTAGTCCTAGTTATGTGTTGTAACTAAATAGTTATCTGGGGTTGTGATGAATTTCAATATCACCGGTTTATAAGGGTTAGATTATAGTTTGGGTATTATAAAGATTTATTTATTGAGTCTTAATCTTAATGCTTTTTATTAATTGGCCATTAATAAAATTGATTAGGTAAACCTAAAATGAACTAGACATAGAGATTTTAAGTTTAAGACCTTAGACTCAATAGCCCACGATCTTCCTTGAGGATAGATAACCCTTTAATAGATTTCCTTACAGGATAGGAATATACCTGTCGGGCGAGGGTAGCCATAATTGGAACTCAATCTTAATGAATCCAGATAATGTGGTTGACATAGGAATATGGTTCAATTGGGTTAACTGGGTATTTGTGTCTGACCATCGACAGATGCTTTCGCATAATTTCGTGTTCCAGGTTAATAAATCAATGTTTTACCCATCTATATAATAATCACTTCATCTTTAAAATGGTATTGGAAGAAATCACAACCCTAGATCTTTGTGTCTTTTGTATTTTCTTTAGTATTTTCTTTTGTCTTTTTATTTATTTATTTTTTCAAAACCACTTTCAACAATCAAACAATCATTCTCTTTTCCATCTAATTAGATATTTGTAAATAATAGATTCAATAATTAATAACAACAGTAGGAATTAAGTCCTCGTGGGATCGATATTTTTATACTACTTGAACGATACGTGCGCTTGCGTTATACGTGTGTGTTTACGCCGGTCAAGTTTTTGGCGCCGTTGCCGGGGACTTATATTTCTTGAGTTGTTAATTTGAAACTATCAATTTACTTATATCTAATTTTCTTTCTTTTATTTTCTAATTTTTATTTCTTTTGTTTTCAGGTGATTAAAAATGGAACACTACTGGGAGATTGAAAGATTACGAGCTTTACAAGAAGATACACCCCACATCTGGGAGCAACAGTCCGGTTTTCTGAGGCCTGTTGTCCAGCCCAACAATTATCACTGGATGCCAGAACCAAGCAATACCACATTTGCTCAACAGAATGCAATGGAGAGATGTGAGATATGTGACGGTAACCACCCAAGTATTATTGCGAGTACAACTACAATCCAGGGTGGCAGAGCTATCAAAATCCTTCATGTACGAAGAACCATCATACTTTCCATCTTATCCACCATCCACCTACTATCCTCAACAAAAACCAGAACCATCAGAGGAAGAACAATTGATTGATATGCTCAAAATTTTTCCAAGAAACGAGACAAAGAAAGTTGGATACAATGCTTGAAACAAGCCTGAAGCAACTTGAAAGTATTCAGAGACAATCAGAATTCATTCAGAGGATGACAGATCAAATGAGACAATTAACAGAAAACCAGAACTACATACCTCAAGAACCAGTTTCAGATGACACTGATGAAGCCTTCAAGTACCAAGAAATCCACAAAGACACTTCAACAGAGGAGGAGGCTGAGCAGTATCAACAACCAGAGGTATCAGTTCAGGAATCCGAACCGGTAAAGTCTCAATTTGACTTTTATTATTCAGATTCTGACGAAGATGAAGCTGATCTTTTTGTACCAACTGCTCCAACAACGGAGGATCAAACTTTCAATCCTCAAAATGAAGATCTTGGAGCATGCTTTACCATGATGTTTGAAGAAGATCTATTGAACCATCCATTCCAGTCATATCAGAGGATGAAGACCTAATGTCAGAAACATCTTTGCATCCTCTGGTTGACAATTTTGAAGCATGTATTTCACAGATGACAGATGAAGAGCTGAATACAAAAATTTTACAATTCATCTGTGAAGAAAAGGTGGAGCAAGAAACAGAGCAAATGAAGGAGCAAATGTCTGACCTTAATAAAGATCCAGAGCATTCAGGAAAAACATCGCTGTTTTGGGGAGTACAAATTAAAGATATCAACCAGAAGCTTGACAGAATGGAATTTCCATTCCAAGTCAAGCATCATACGAGACCTCCTGATTTTCTTTCTTTCTTTGCAGGAACCACTGGAGTAACAAGGAGCAAAAAGGTGGCACGAGCACTGAATGAGACAAAACTCTTTTTGCCACTTTACCGTTGGAAGAGACCCTTCAAAAGCAACGCTCACGGGATTGTCTTTATCGGACATCCAAAACGACACTGAAACCTCCTTAACAGATGAATTTCAGTCACGTCTGGCTGAAGACGAAAAATTTAGCGCTAGCAGGGAGGCAACCCATGCAATTTGTGTAATTTTGTTTTCATATTTTGTGTGAACTTTTTAATTTTGTGTGTTATTTTTGTAGGGAAAGGCACAAACGAAGCATTTTAAGACAGAAGGAATTGTGTTTGGCAATCAAAGATGAGAAACAATTCATTAGCGATGGCTGAATAAGGAATGAAATCTTGAGACACATCCTAATGAATTTATACTAAGCGAGTGGCGTATTGCGTACACAATTCCGTTGCCTAATTATTGCTTTGATTCGCTTTTCTATTGTAATTATCTTTATTTTCGTAGACAGGATCCAGACTTTTTGACCTTTCACGATCTCTTTTGTTGTTTAGCTAACAATCGTCCTTTGGAAGATATTAGTGCTATTATTACTCACCCTTTTTCAGGTACTATAAATTCAGCCCGTCATTGCACTTTTGAAGGCGTCCAGAGTTGAAAAAGAAATACATAAAAAAATGGAAGCCACTTCAAGAAGACGAGTTGAAAACATCTGTGTGTTTTGCGGTAGTAGTGTTGGTACTAAGCCACAATACATAGAAGCAGCACAGGAATTGGGTCGAGTCTTAGCTGCAAGGAATATGCACTTAATATATGGCGGAGGAAATCTTGGACTTATGGGGATCGTTTCAAAGGCTGTACAGGAAGGAGGCAGTCATGTTTTGGGAATCATCCCAAAACCTTTGGCAGAGGCAAATCTTATTGGATCATCAAACGGAGAGGAACTGATCGTGCCAGGTATGTCTGAACGACTGGTAGAAATGATTAACCGTGCTGATGCTTTTATTGCTTTGCCAGGTGGCTTGGGCACATTGGAGGAAATTTTTATAGTACTATCTTGGGCGAACCTGAACATACACCAGAAACCGCTTGGACTGCTTAACGTTGATGGATTTTATGATTTTCTTTGTGTGTTTCTTGATGATGCTCGGAGAAATGGGTTCGTGTCAAAACCTATGAAAGAACTCCTCTTTACTGCCAGAACTGCTCCGGATCTAATAGACCAACTCATAGCCATGAACCACAAGTTGACCCTATCCTTTCAAAGATAAATTGGTCTGAGGACGATCGTGGTAAGAGGCGTAATTAATCTGGATCTTAACCTTTAATTTCCTGTAGATTTCAGCTAACCAGGTACGACCTTCTTAACTCTCCTTTACTGTTTAAGACATTGGGGACAATGTCTCATTTAGGTTTGGGGGAGGGAATTAGTTGATTAGTACCTGTTTTTTAGTTTGTATGTTGTTTTGTATGTTTTTTTATTTTTAGTCCAAAATTTTTCGAAAAATACAAAAAAAATTGAAAAATTTTCAAAAAAATTACAAAAAATTTTGCATTTTTGTGTTTTTATTTTGACTAAAAGGTGAAATTGGTAGAGATAGCCGAGTAAGGAGTTTCCACTCCTGAGACGTATCTCAAGCCTATTTCGAAACAAGTTAATTTTTGTTTATTTCATTTTGAATTATTTAATTTGTGAATTCTCCATAAAACGGACTAAAATGAATCTTCATATGCTCAGTTGACAAATATTATCAACATATATAGTAACATACAGACATGAGCTAAAATTGAAAAGTTTGTAATATTCAGTGCTCTAGTTTAATTGGAGGAAGCATCTCAAAAAGCAATGGAGTAAAAAAAAAAAAAAAAAAAGTATCTAAGATCCGAGTTATTAAGTCTGTAAGGGTGTTTTAACACCTAGTGCCCTAAAACCAACTGGTTTGGGAGTCACTGGCCCAAAGCTCGCTACATGGATCAAAGATGCTGCAAAATATATATATCTGAAGTCTGAGTAATTAAGTCCGTAGGGGTGTCTTAACACCTGGTGCCCTAAAGCCAACTGGTTTGGGAGCCACCGACCCAAAGCTCGCTACATAGATGGAAGATATTGTATATAAATAAAAAGTCAAATTCAAAAAATCAAAGAAAAAATCAGAAAAATCAGAAAAATTATTCCATTGCTACAAAAAGGTGTGAAATCTGATAGAACTTTAGGACAAAAATATTACTCTCTTATCAACTGCACTTATGACTGTTGTGGGCAAAAATGAGTTGTTTAATATTTTGTTGGCTGTGTATATGAAGAATGGTAAAAATAATCGGAGAATTTACTTATTTAGTAATTTAGAAAGAACAAAACAACTAGAAACTTGGAGTAGAAGTTTCACCTGATTAGTCACTAACATCTTTATTCTCTTTTCTCTTGTCTTTTTGCTTTTGTGTGCATTAGTTTTACTACCTTTTTACTTTTGTAAAATGTTTGTGGGTATCATTGCTGTAAACCCTCACGAGACTACAACTCGTCCACTAGGGACACCTAGGGGTTTAAAGGCTTGTTGCATATGCTAAATGCAACCGTGATCCCTACGAAAGTGGCTTAGTTTAATTTTAATTTTATTTTGTTGTTTTGCTCGAGGACTAGCAAAATCTTAGGTTTGGGGGTGTGATGAGCGGAAAATATATCAATATTTACCGCCCCTTTTACTTAATATTTTGTTTAGTTTCTCGGGTTTGATGAATGTTTTGATGTGTTTTAGTTTATTTTGCAGATAAAATAATATCGGGACTCAATGAAATCATTTAGGACGAAATGTGGATCAAATAAGGGCAATTATTGGACTTGATATATTAATTTTGGAGATTGGAAATTTGAAAGGGCGTTTTGACGAAGTGCAGTTTTGGAAATTCCAGTTTTGCATCTGTCGTATGTTGGGCATAACTTTTTACTCAGATATCGGATTGAGCTGATTCAAGTGCCAGATTAAAGAAGACTCAAAGATCTACAACTTTGAAAGAGAAAATATTTTCGAATTCTGAAGATTTCATGACCGAAATTGATGAACCATCCAGAAGTGTGTGGAGTGTAATTATTAAAAGTCATTATCAATCATTTTCAAAGCAAAATATTAATTAATTAATAATTAATAAAAATTATCAAATCAACACCAAACAAGATAAGAAATTATTGGAGCAATTATGGATTTGGTGGAGTAATTAGTGGAGAAATTAATAATGTATTTGGTGGAGAAATTGATTGATGATTTGATGGTGGCAAAATTTTGCCTATAAATACCAAGCCATTTCATTTGTAAAATTCATACTTTCTTCTTTGAAATTCTTAATGAATAAATAAGAAGATTGTATCTAGTTTGTTTATTTTTAGTTTTCAGTAATTAATTTTCAGTTTCGCACTTTCTTTTCTTTACTTTTCAGTTTTTACTTTCCGCAATTTACTTTTACGCACAGTACTTTTCTTTCTTTAATTTTTCCGTTTTTACTTTTCAGTAATGAGGAGGTAATTTCCCAAGCTAGGGTGAAAGGTAATTCTTTTACTGTTACTAATTAGATTAATCTCCCTTAAAAATAATATATTCACTATTTAAAATACTGATTAATAAAGGATACCGCTATATTGGTCGGTTGGCAATTCAATTTAATCTGGTTTAAACCTGACTAATCAAGGATACCGCCAGATTGGTCGGTTGGTAAATTTATTTTGGTACCGCCGCCTTTATGGCTGGATTATGGACAAATATTACCGCCTATATGGCTGGTTGGACTTAATTTGACTTAATCAGGATACCGCCAGATTGGTCGGTTGGTAATATTATACAAGTTTATATATTATTTTATGGGAGATTTCTAAATAAGTAGTAGTAAAAGTAATTCCTTTTACCTTAGCATTTATTTTACTTTTTACTTTATGTCTTTTACTTTTCAGTATTTTTACTTTATGTCTTTTATTTTTCAGTTATTAGTCCTAGTTATGTGTTGTAACTAAATAGTTATCTGGGGTTGTGATGAATTTCAATATCACCGGTTTATAAGGGTTAGATTATAGTTTGGGTATTATAAAGATTTATTTATTGAGTCTTAATCTTAATGCTTTTTATTAATTGGCCATTAATAAAATTGATTAGGTAAATCTAAAATGAACTAGACATAGAGATTTTAAGTTTAAGACCTTAGACTCAATAGCCCACGATCTTCCTTGAGGATAGATAACCTTTAATAGATTTCCTTACAGGATAGGAATATACCTGTCGGGCGAGGGTAGCCATAATTGGAACTCAATCTTAATGAATCCAGATAATGTGGTTGACATAGGAATATGGTTCAATTGGGTTACACTGGGTATTTGTGTCTGACCATCGACAGATGCTTTCGCATAATTTCGTGTTCCAGGTTAATAAATCAATGTTTTACCCATCTATATAATAATCACTTCATCTTTAAAATGGTATTGGAAGAAATCACACCCTAGATCTTTGTGTCTTTTGTATTTTCTTTAGTATTTTCTTTTGTCTTTTTATTTATTTAATTTTGCAAAACCACTTTCAACCAATCAAACAATCATTCTCTTTTCCATCTAATTAGATATTTGTAAATAAATAGATTCAATAATTAATAACAACAGTAGGAATTAAGTCCTCGTGGGATCGATATTTTTATACTACTTGAACGATACGTGCGCTTGCGTTATACGTGTGTGTTTACGCCGGTCATGTATTAATATTATTATTGATCTAGCTTGTTATATGTTGAAGAATTTTGTGATTATGAAGGATGATGATTTTCGGCCAAGCTATGTAGAGAGGAGAGGGTTGTTCTTGTATGTGTTATGAAGTCTTGAATGATGTTTCTAGGCACTGCATTTTTGCATATAAGTCCCTATGATGAGTCTCATTTAGAGGCACTACCTTTTATGTCACGGAAGTCGCGGGAAACGGACGTCGAAAGGGGAAATTCAGAATAAGTATGTCATCGGGTTCATTTCACAAGTTCACTGTTTTTTGTTCGTGCTGCGTTCCTGATCACGTTCGAACGTCAAGCAGATTACGGGCGTTCATGTAGCGTTCCAATCAGTGTTCGAACGGCGTCGGTATTTCTGGTTTTGCTGCTAGCCTCAAACCCCAGCCCAATTAGCCCACCAAAGCCCATAAAACACATCCCAATTAATAAAACAAATATTAACACATAGGGAATTAAATAAAAAATATTAATTAAATCATATACCAAATTAAATAAAACATTAAAATCAATCAACCACTATATTCCCAATCAGAATATTTCTATTCCTAATTAAAAATATTGTATTCCTAACTTAACAAATTTATGCCTAAACAACACAAATAAATATATTGACTTCCTAATTTGAACTAATATTGTCCCCCTCAATGTTAGGATTTCCTTGTTTGACACCAAATCAAATCCCCCTTTAATGCCAAATCCCTTTCCTAGTCAAGCAAGGAGTAGCCCTACCCTCTTTGCCTATAAAAACCAACCTCTCCCAACCCTTGCAGCCCCTTACTCACACTCATACAGCAAGAAAAAGCCTCTTGATTCACGCATAGAGCAAGCAAATATTTCTCTCTCCTCTACACCCTTAGCCAAAAATCACAGCCCCATAAACCCCTCCATTGCCGAAAATATTACAACCTAAAACACCACCGAAACAACCCCTATACAGCAGCCTCATATCACCGAAATACCTAAAAAAAACAGCCCCTAAATCACCTAAACCAGTGACCAACAAAAACTACACTTTTAATCCCTCAAACAATAACTAAAAAACTGCACTTAAAGCCTTTAGAAACACCCAAAAACAGTAGCCTAAAACACCAAAAACAATGACCAAAATACAGCAGAAATATAGTAGCAAAATAACAGCGAATTAGAGTCGAAACAGTAGTGAATCGGAGTCAAAATAGTAGCTTGAGCAGTGGAACAGCGAGGAGAGGCATGAACCTGTGAACCGGAGGAGTTGCGGAGCATTCCCGCCTTTTTCGACGATCGTGCACCGTACTTCCGAGAGTCGACATAAAAGGTTAGACTTGAGGGTACTTTTCCTATTATTTCCATATATCTTTTTAATTGTTTTATTCATCTTTGTCGCATAAGAGTCATTTATTAGTGCATGATTGTGGCCCTTGAATGAATGAAAAATGTGTCGCCGCTCGTGATATATAGGATGGAAACCCGGACATAAATTTCATAGCCGATTCCGAATGGACGGTAGTATGATCTGTACTTGGGATACAACTCCATGTACCACTTGAGTACACGGCACATAGTTTATTTTATCTTGATTTATTTATTATCGTCATTTATTTTCTGCATCTTATTTGTTTGAGTAATGATGAGGTCAAGCGCATGGGCTTAGTAAGTGCGATTAAAGGTCCTCTATTTCGAGGGGTTAAAATCCTTTACCACGATGCTTCGCCGCGCCGGACGATGTATATTCGTTTGAATGTGAGATATGTTCAATCGGGTATACGAAGTCTGATATCGTTGTTTCTATTTTTAAATGAATTATGATGAGATAAAGCGCATGGGCTTAGTAAGTGCGATTAAAGGTCCTCTATTTTGAGAGGTTAAAATCCTTTACCACGATGCTTTGCCGCGCCGGATAATGTATATTCGATTGGATGTGAGATATATTCAATCGGATACACGAAGTCCGATACCGTTGTCTTTACTTTTTATATATGTCTTATGTTGTTTGCGTATGGGCTTAGTAAGTGTGATTAAAGGTCCTCTATTTTGAGAGGTTAAAATCCTTTACCACGATGCTTTGCCGCGCCGGATGATGTATAGTCGGTTGAATGTGAGATATGTTCAATCGGGTATACGAAGTCCGATATTGTTGTCTTTATTTTTATATGCATTATGATGTGATGCGCATGGGCTTAGTAAGTTGGATTAAAGGTCCTCTATTTTGAGAGGTTAAAGAACCTTTACCACGATACTTCGCCGCGCCTTTTATTTCGTTATTCACTTTTCTCTGTATGTCATCTTCTTGCATAATCATGCATCATGTTGCAATGCGCATGGGCTCATCGAGTTGGATTAAAGGTCCTCCATCTTGAGGGATAAAAAGAATAAGGGCTACCTTTGCCGCAACGATTTGCCGTGCCTTTTAGCTCGTTATTATTGATTAGGTGTCATCTATTCATCCTTTCACGTATGTGTCATGTTGTTTACTACATTTTGGGGGTCACTGCTGTAACCCCGTTCAAACGCGTTTCCGAACGCCATACGAACGTGAGCATTCTATTTCATTTTTGAACGCATTTACGATTGGTACTCGAACGCGAACCTTATGTTTACCATTCGAACGCGTTTACGAACGCTACTCGAATGTGCATACATTTGTTTCATCAGGTCTGGTCCCGTTCGAACGCTTTATCAAACGCCACACAAACGAGAACCTTCTGTTTACCGTTCGAACGTATTTTCGAATGCTAAACAAACACGCATACACTGAACTGAGTCCTCTTCATCATATTTTATGCATAATTGCCCCTATTGGTTATCCATTTGTATTACGAACCTGATTGCTTCTCTTTAATATGCATGTTTGTATAATTATTGCATGTTTGCGCTTCCATGAATATCAATGCAATGTGTTTGTGAAATTATGTGTTTGCCATCATTCTGATTCAATTTTATGCATGCTTGTATGATCATTGTTTGCTTGCATTTTCGTATCCATGAATATAATGTGCTTATGAATTTGCATGCTTACCGTATTTCAATTTACTTTTATGCATGCAAATTCAGACATAGATTATATGCAAATAGGTTGTATGAAAATATGAAAATGTGTTACATGTGAACTTAGATGAACTTTTGATGTATGCATGCGAACTTATGAGTAAAATTATCCTTGGAAATATGTTGCTTAGGCTTAGTTGAATTATTGCACAAATCACTAATTACAAGTGGCATAAGTAAGGGACCATTCCGAACCCAATGGTTTGAGATCTTCCCTTGCGACGGGTGAGTGCGGCCTTAAATCTTTGTCTCGGTTCACACCGGGTGGTGACTCCATTAATCTCTGGTTTAGTCCCCCGCGGGCTACTCCATACTCCCAACAAGGCCGCGAGCCCGGGACAGCATGCTTTGCCTAGTTTCTGTGTCCCACAGTCTGGCGACTCCACTGGGGATAGAGAATCGGCCCCGAAATAATGTCTTGTAATATTATGATTTGTGCTTTAATTAACCGTGTCTACTGTGGGTTGAAAGAGGTTTAATCAAAGGCATTTTTAAGGCTGGGTGATGGTTTGGTGTCTTCCTTCATTCACTACTTTTCTATGAGGAAAAGTTGTGAAGGCACCTAGTTAATCATTTACTTGTAGCCTATTGTGATGGACTAATTTGGAGGACTCGTTGTTTATTCCTATCACCAAGCGATAAGAGCCTAAGAGGCTAGGGTACTTAAGAGAGCCTCGCTCCACTCTCCCTCTGGGGAATCTACAACGGGAAATCCATCTGACAGTCAGTCACACACCACAACTCGTTGGCACGTACTGTAAGGTATAAAAAAGGTACGCTCACTTGGTCGCTCGAACCCTTGAGTGGGGAGACCTAGTTGTGGGCAATCCTTTGCCAACGAGAGTCTTTGTCTACACTCCTGCAAACCCACACGTAGACCGGGTCGTATGGCCTATAGAAACTATTTCCTTGTGCTTGTGGACCATCCTCATTTGGATGCAGTTGGACTTCTTGTCAGAAATGCAAACTTGTTAGGCCATTTAAACTAGGGCGAGTTCATATCCTGTGACAATTGGGCCAAAAGCTTCTGAAATGTTGATGGGCCACTCTGTAGAAATTATCTCTGTATGCTTGTGTTTGGGAACATTGTCGTTTGGATCCATTCGGACCTTTTGTCATGAGGTTTGGGCTTGTTGGGCCATTTAAACTAGGACAAGAACATATCTTATGATGAATGGGCCAAAAGCTTCTAAAACGTCAATGGGCCATTATATGTTTGTGTTTAGGAACATTATCATTTGGACACGGTTAGACTTCTTGCCATGAGATGTGAACTTGTTGGGCCATTTAAACTGGGACGAGTTCACTCTTATGACAATTAGCCCAAAGCTTCTAAAATATTGATGGGCCGATTTGTGTGAAAATTTTAATGAGTTGATATATTTCCTATATCGCACGCATCTCATGCACCTCATGCATACATGCATCATGCTAACCCTTGTGTTCTGAAAGCCATCATAGATTCCCGTTGGGTGAGGGAAGAGAGAAGACTCACCAAGAGGCCAATAATAGATATGAGTACATCTGATAATGAGGTATCCCAGATAGATCAGTTGGAAAATGGTTTCGCCAAGATTACCGAACAGTTGCAAGCCTTGACTACTGCCATGGCAAATATGGATGTGCCCCATGCTGGGGGAAACTTTGAGAATGTAAGGCGTGAAGAGCCTCTGAACAGATTGATTGAAGATATCCCTGTATTTGAGGAAGATATGGCTGAATATGCCACAGGAAGAATAGCCGGGTCTCAGGCCTAGATACAGAAACCCTGTGATCAGATGGAGTCAGTTACCAGTAAACTGAATGGGAAACATGAGGATTTGTTGGATTATGAGGTGCTGACCTTCGAAGAACAGCTGCCAACTCAGTTCAAGATGCCTGATATGGCCAAGTTCAAAGGGAATGGGGACCTGAGGGTCCATTTGCGGCAATATGTCTCAATTATGAGTTCAGTGGGCCTATCACAGCGCCAAGTCCAAAAGATGTTTGGGATGTCACTCGAGGGAGCACCTGTAGTATGATATCACAGCCTTGAGAAAAACGTTAAAGAAGATTGGAAGGAACTAGCTGATGCTTTTATGAAGCAGGATGTTATAGACTTAGTGATCGACTTGTCGCTCCGCGACTTGGAGAATACTAAGCAGAAGTCTGAAGAAAGCTTCAAAGAGTATGTAAACCGCTGGAGAAGCCAGCTTCTGAAGATGCAGACTCGGCCCTCAGAGAAGGACCAAATCAAAATGATCATCAAGGGCACCAAGCTCTCCATTTATGGCAAGTTGAAGAGAATGACCTCCATGATTGCAGATTTTCGACAGTTGAGGGAAACTGTCATTGATATAGAAGAAGAAGAAGCTGAAAGCAGAAAGTTCTATGGCCAGAATATGAGGACTTTTGGGGGGCATTCTGAGACCAAGCCCGCTGCTGCCGAAGTCACTGCCATCAGAAACAGGCAATTCTCCAACCTTGGTAGACCTTTATCGAAGGTATTTGAAAAGTTGAAGGGACAAGGACTCTTAAAACCCTTAGAGGCTAAACCACTTCCACATCCTATACCACCCAACCTTGACCTAAGCCTGTATTATCACTTCCATCATAGGAGAGGCCACGAAACTGACAACTGTACCCGCCTTAGGCATGAAATCCAAAACCTCATTAATGCCCATAAAGTACCTAATCCTAAGAAAGAACAACCCAACACACATCGTAACCATCTACCAAATTACCACTCTGTCCCCCCACCCACTTACATGATCAACTCCGGCCTGCCCGAAAGCTTTGTCCTCCAAACTCTCAACCACTCAGTTTCTTCCATGAGGATAGAGGATGACAGCAGTGAAGAACCATAGGCCGAGGAAAAAGGCAATGAAACTGTTCTTTCTGGTTTATTTTCTGCATTTTTAATAAAGACATCGACTTCGTCTACTTGTTTGGACCTTTTCCTGAATAATAATAAAGACATCCATTTCACCTACTTACCTGAGTCCTTTCCTTTCAACCTGTAACATGAGTAAATTTGAGAAAAGCATTCAACCCTGATACCATGATATTCAGCGACACTCAGAACACGGGGGATTCCCAAAAAAAGCAAGCATAAAAGACAGAATAACCGTTCAGTAATGGGAAATGGGGCAGTGAGGCTGTCAGACTTGGAAGGAAATGAGTTCACCGAGCCGATCAATGTGGATAAATTGAAGCAGTACTTTGCCAGAGGAAGAGAAGACCGAGCAGTCACCAAGGGAATTGGTGGATGACCTAACCCAATGGGATATGAAATTCATTCATGAATACATGCATACACGTAACGTATTTTGCATTCCTTTTTGTTTTGTTTTGTTTTGTATTCACAAGTTTCAACAAAGAAGAAAGAGAAAGCATCCAACGCAAGCCATCCAGAAGCAGAAACAGTACAGTGTCAGCAGTTTTCAGGAATGAATCACAGGGCGAGGCCTATATCAGTATCAGTTTGGGGCGAGGCCCATATCAGTATCAGTTGGGGGCGAGGCCCACATCAGTATCAGTCTGGGGGCGAGGCCCATATCAGTATCAGTCTGGGGGCAAGGCCCATGTCAGTATCAGTCTGAGGCGAGACCCGTATCAGTATCAGTCTGGGGCGAGGCCCATATCAGTATCAGTCTGGGGGCGAGGCCCACGTCAGTATCAGTCTGGGGCGACGCCCACGTCAGTATCAGTCTGGGGGCGAGGACCGTATCAGTATCAGTCTGGGGGTGAGGCCCACGTCAGTATCAATTGTGGCGAGGCCCGTATCAGTATCAGTCTGGGGGGAGGCCCATATTAGTATCAGTCTGGGGGCGAGGCCCACATCAGTATCAGTTTGGGGCGAGGCCCATGTCAGAATCAGTTTAGGGCGAGGCCCATTTCAGTATCAGTTTGGGGGCGAGGTCCACGTCAGTATCAGTTTGGGGCGAGGCCCATATCAGTATCAGTCCGGGGGTGAGGCCCATGTCAGTATCAGTTAGGGCCGAGGCCCACATCAGCATTAGTTTGGGGATGAGTCCCAGGGCCGAGGCCCGCATCAGCATCAATTTGAGGATGAGTCCCAAGGCCGAGGCCTACATCAGTATCAGTTTGGGGATGAGTCCCAAGGCCGAGGCCTACATCAGTATCAGTTTGCGGATGAGTCCCAAGGTCGGGGCCTACATCAGTATCAGTTTGGGGATGAGTCCCAGGGCCGAGGCCCATTTCAGTATCAGTTTGGGAGCGAGACCCACATCAATGTCAGTTTAGGAGCGAGGCCCACATCGGTATCGGTTTGGGGGCGAGGCCCATATCAGCATCATGCTTCCATATATACATGCATACATATCACATACATACAATTTTGTTTTGTATTCGCAGGATTGTAGCGGTAAAGACCACCTCATCAAGTAACGGTTCAAAAATGAGCCACATTCTCGAACAGCACGGTTCATAAATTGACCGCTACCATAACAGATGCCGAAAATGGTGCTCCAAAATGGAGCACAAACAACAGATGCCGAAAATGGCGTTCCAAAATGGAGCACACACAGCAAAGGCCGAAAATGGCGTTCCAAAATGGAGCACACAAAACAAATGCCGAAAATGGCGTTCCAAAATGGAGCACACACAACAGATGCCGAAAATGGCGTTCCAAAATGGAGTACACACAGCAAAGGCCGAAAATAGCGTTCCAAAATGGAGCACACAAAACAAATGCCGAAAATGGCGTTCCAAAATAGAGCACACACAACAGATGCCGAAAATGGCGTTCCAAAATGGAGCACACACAGCAAAGGCCGAAAATGGCGTTCCAAAATGGAGCACACACAGCAAATGCCGAAAATGGCGTTCCAAAATGGAGCACACAAAACAAATGTCGAAAATGGCGTTCCAAAATGGAGCACACACAACAGATGCCGAAAATGGCGTTCCAAAATTGAGCACACACAACAAAGGCTGAAAATGGCTTTCCAAAATGGAGCACACACAGCAAATGCCCAAAATGGCGTTCAAAAATGGAGCACACACAACAGATGCCGAAAATGGCGCTCCATAAATGGAAAGTCGCAGCACCTCACCACCAAATCAACTCAACTCAACACATGGCAAGTCAAGTGGCAGCTGGCGAGCCAGGTAAGTAAAAATGCATTGTATAACTTTGATAGGATTGTCACTATTACACATTACACAAGTCCCATCAAAGTGGGGGCGACTGTAGGCAGTGCATTTTTACCTATAAGTCCATATGATGAGTCTCATTTAGAGGCACTACCTTTTATGTCACGGAAGTCGCGGGAAACGGACGTCGGAAGGGGAAATTCAGAATAAGTATGTCATCCGGTTCATTTCACAAGTTCACTGTGTTCGTGCTGCGTTCATGATCACGTTCGAACGTCAAGCAGATTACGGGCGTTCGTGTAGCGTTCGAATCAGCGTTCGAACGGCGTCAGTATTTCTGGTTTTGCTGCTAGCCTCACACCCCAGCCCAATTAGCCCACCAAAATCAATAAAACACATCCCAATTAATAAAACTCATATTTAACACATGGGGAATTAAATAAAATATTAATTAAATCATATACCAAATTAAATAAAACATTAAAATCAATCAACCAATTATATTCCCAATCAAGAATATTTCTATTCCTAATTAAAATATTGTATTACTAACTTAACAAATATTATGCCTAAACAACACAAATTAAATATATTGACTTCCTAATTTGAACTAATTTTGTCCCCCCTCAATCTTAGGATTTCCTTGTTTGACACCAAATCAAATCCCCCTTTAATGCCAAATCTCTTTCCTTGTCAAGCAAGGAGTAGCCCTACCCCATTTACCTATAAAACCCAACCTCTCCCAACCCTTGCAGCCCCTGACTCACACGCATACAGCAAGAAAAAGCCTTTTGATTCACACATACAGCAAGCAAATATTTATCTTCTCCTCCTACACCCTTAGCCGAAAATCACAACCCCATAAACCCCTCCATTGCCGAAAACATTACAACTTGAAACACCACCGAAACAACCCCTATACAGCAGCCCCATATCACCGAAATACCTAAAAAAACAGCCCCTAAATCACCTAAACCAGTGACCAACAAAAACTGCATTTTTAATCCCTAAAACAATAACTAAAAAACTACACTTAAAGCATTTAGAAACACCAAAAACAGTAGCCTAAAACACCAAAAACAGTGAAAACCATGTAACAGCCCCTGAACTTTGGACTATAACTTGAGTTTCTGAAATTGAAATTGAGATCCATGAAAACCAATATAAACTAGATACATTAAGGACCGTTATATTAGAATTTTAGACCTGGATTAATTCCTAATTAGTTACAATGAATTTTCAAACTGAGGCGTTGAGCAGTGAATTCTTAGCGACTAGTAGAATCTAAATTCCCGCTCCTACTCCTGTGGAACTCCAAACCTTAGCCCGTTAAAATTTGTAGACCATGCTTATAATTTAGTAACTCAGCGAATTCAAGTATTCATGCATTGTATTTTTTATATATTGATCGGAAGTATATCCCATAACTTATGTTCTAACAAAGTTTATCAATTATAGATTATCAGCAGGAACCACGACTTTCTTCGACACCGTGAAGTAGTGCCAATCAGTTTCCAAATCTATGAGTGGATATTTTATTTTCATTATGTTTTATTGATTTTATAAATTTAAATGAATTTATTTATATTTAAGTTAAACTTTGAGATGAGACCAAATTGTCAAAATATTTTGACGAGTTAAAAAAATATTTTTGTACCAGTTGAGAAAAGTTATTATGCTTTTGATATTTTGAGATGAGCTCTTTTATGTAATAAGCGGTAAATATATCACTATTTACCATCATTTTACTTAATATTTTGTATAGTTTCTTGCGTTTGTGAATATTTTGATGTGTTTTGTGTATTTTGTAGATAAATAAGGTTTCAGGAGTCACTTGAATCAAATCAGGGCCAAAACAGCGAAAAACGGAGCAAAATGGCAAAATTATCATTTCTGCGTCGCAACGCGCAAACCTTTTGCGTCCCGATTGCTAACGTGCACCGGACACGTGTCAACATCAGAGAAACTTGCTATCATACGCACTTGCTAACATGCGCCGACCACATGTCAACATCACAGCAATCTCGCTAAAATATGCCGGCCACATGTCATCATCCCATGCTGCCGACACTACACGTCATTGCTGATATCAGCATCACCGACGCGCACAACTTTACCTGTCACGACACCAAGCCAATAATTCAGTCTGCCGACAGCCGCCTGCCATGTGTCATCATCTTAGCAAAGCGCGTGCCACGTGTCGAATATCAATGACGCGTCGCGACGCGTGTACGAAAACGCTGCTTATAAATTGAGGCCGAAATCAGAATTCTATTTCATACCTTGTTCTGGGGATTTCCTTAAGAATACTAAGAAGATTGTATCTTATTTTTTTATTTACAGCTTTCTCTATTTAATTTTTATTTTATGCAATAGTTCTTTATTTATTTTACTTTTAAATCTTAATTTTATTTTTCAGTATGAGGGGGTAACTCCCCTCTGCTGGGGTGAAGGGTAAAGCTTTTATTACTAATATTTAGATTAATCTCCTTTAATTATAATATATAAACTATTTTAAAACCTGACTAAATGGGATACCGCCTTTATGGTCGGTTGGACTTAATTAAATTAATTTAAACTGACTAAATTAGATATCGCCTTTATGGTCGGTTGGAATTAATCATAAATTTGGCTTAATCAGGATACCACCTATATGGTCGGTTGGTAATATCATGCAAAGTTTATATATTATAATAAGAGAGATATCTAAATTAGAAGTAATAAAAGTGGATCATCTAACCCCCCAGCATTTTCTTTTATTGTTAATTTATCTTTTTAATTTCCATGCTTTACTTTATGACATTTACTTTATTTATGTCTTTAATATTCATAGATATGTGTGGTAACTAAACCCATTTATCTAGAGTTGTGATGAATTCCAATATCACCGGTTTATAAGTGGTAATTTTATTTTTTGGGTAATATAAATGTTTATTTATTGAGCCTTAGTCTTAATGCTTCTTGTTAACTAGCCATTAATAAGATTGATTTGGTAAACTTAAAATGAACTTGGAAAATTGAATTTAGGTTTCAGACTTAAATTCAATAGCTCACGATCTCACTTAAGGATTGATAACCCTTAATATATTTCCATGTAGGATATGAATGTACATATGTTGGACAATTATGACCCATAGCGTCACTATTTGTACAGATCATTGTGTTGTTGTACAAATTAACTATGTGACAAAGGAGATTGCACTCTTATCATTTGTGATTAGATCACCTAGATGTATAAATGATGAGAGGTCCCTATGATTTGTTCCTGGACGGAGAATGATATGAGACAGTATCAGTCCACGAAGGATAAATCATTAATATCCCTAGTCAGAGTATTATCGAGATTGGACATCGATAAATACGTAAAAGACTAGTGTTACACTTGTGCGCGTTGTGAGGGCACAACGGCATAGTTCTCATATATTGGGTATAGGATACTCATGCAAGTGTAATAGGAGGTTGTGTTTTACCGATGGTACGGGAAACAGCTTCGCTCTGGATAGACCCCATCGGAATTCCATTGGTAGCATGACTATGTGTCTATGGAAGTCCGAAATCAGGGTAGGTGTATTTGGTCTTAACCTGAGACTTGCACCGCTAATACTTGCGACAACCAATATACTTTGGTTGAGGTCGTTCAGGGCTTTAACAGGTTCTGTGTACGCAAATACTGGGTATATTGAGAATCGTAGTGTGTTGGGTGTGATATCAAGATGGAAGTGCCACTCTAGTCATATGGAGATGATGGTCACGTAGGATACGGCACTGGTTCTCTTAAATGCTGCAACTATCGGGATAAAATGACAATGTCATGTTTATCCGATTATAGAGACTAGTCACCAGACATCCGATATATGCTTCGTACGGGGCAGACACAATTCCAGCCCCAGGCCTAGCACGTGATCATTCGATACTGGACAGAAATATGTAATACTACGTATACTACGCCTGATATAGATCCTTTATTCCTGTAAGGATATTTCCGGAGAATTGGGTAGGCATGGCGTTTTGCTAGAGGCCAACCTTGTCTTGTAAATCGGTATAAACGTAGTACGAGGTACTTACGTGTTCGGATAGATCGACGACCAAACTTACAACCAACATATCCGGGGATCTCATGGGTCGTTTCCCAAAGATTCACCGATGACGTATAACTCGCACTCTATATTAATCTGGGATAAAATATCAATTAAAGAGAGATAATGATTAATTTGGAATTAATCGATTAATTAATATATTCGATATAATAAACGAAATTAGATTTCGACCCGGAATTAAAATTAGATTTTAATTCGGGCGAACGAATTAATAGAATTAATTCGTTAGCGACGTGAATAGTGACTTCGCTAGGCGTAATCATTTAATTACGACGCAACGGAAAATTTGTTAATTTGGAATTAGCGAACCCGAGCCTGAGAGTATTTGCGAGCGCATTCGCATTTCGAATTCGAGTGCGGCACGCAAGTCATATCAAGCGTCAAATCGTTAGTCGCATCTAGCGTCACATCAAGCGTCAAATCATGTCACTTTGAGTGATGTGACACTTGATTGATTAATGTGATTGATTGATGGTAGTTGTTGGAATGGTTGTTGAGCATTACCATTTGACTTTTTGGAAGACAAAAAGTGGTAATTCATTTAATTATTTTTTGGAAAAATATATAAGTGTTTTAGATACACTTTTCAACCTAATCTAACACAATTTTCTCTTCCTCTCATCTCTCTCATCTCACGCCCAAGGGGCTCCAAATAGCTTACTGGTTTTGACAAAAAACGTGAGCAGTGGGAAGCACTAGAGTGTGATTTTGTGGCAAAATCACAAGTGCTAGCACACTTACGAGACATGCGAAGGTGATAGGGAAGTCCACCCATGAGCCGGGAACCATTCGACGAAGCTTGGAGCTTGACGAAGGACCAAAATGGAGGCCACACCAGTGAGCACTCACAGCTCACTGCCGAATGTAGTGTAGGCATAATCTGAAATTTTTGTTGCCTCAGCGTCGCTCAACCGATCGATGTAAGTATTCCGCAACTTCTTCGATATGTATTCGCACTTGATTCATGTTTATTATTGATCTTGGGACCTTAATAGAAACCAACAATGGCATCTAGAGCAAGGTTTGAGCATGAAATGTTTAGGGCTAAAAATTTGGGTAAAATGTTTTCAAGCATGATTTGGTTGAATTGGATGATTGAGTATGCTTAAAACATGTTTAATTGAAGTTTGATTTGATCAATTTCAAGAAAATTGATTTGGAATAATTTTCCCCAAAATTGGATGTGTTAGCCGAATGGTTGATGATCCTAAATGTCTTGGAATTTTGATTTTTTGATTCATTAGATGTGTTGGAAATCATTAGGGAATGTTTATTTAATGTTGAATTTGATTCAATTGGATTGGATTTGTAATTTGGCATAATAAACCCTAATTGCCGAGAGTTATAGCCCTTATTATCTTGGTGATTTTTGTTTCGTTGATCATTGGATGACTTGAAACGATTGAGGAATGTGATTTAATGTCGATTGTGGAATTAATTGGATTGAATTCGAATCGGACAAAAATCCCCTCCCTTGGCCGAGACTTTGAGCATGTGATTTGGGTTTGATTTTAATCAAAATGTGTTGGACATGTGATGATGTAAATGAGCATGATTAATTGTGTATATTGATGTTTTAGAAATGTTAATTTGGATAATTAATCATGTTATACACTTTGGTAATTAAATTGGAAAAATTGGATTTTTGGAATTTAATTATTTGGGCCTTTAAATTGGATTTGGGCTTTTAAAGTTGTTATTGGGCTTATTGGGCTTTGTTGTACAAAGTTGGGTTTAGGCAAAATTGGTTGCATCCAATTAGGCCTAAAACCGCATCCATAAAGCTCAAATGCGACTTAATTGACCCTTAAAGTTTAATTGGGCCTAATGGGCCAAAATTGATTTATGGGCTTATGGGTAACTCCCGGATTGGACTTTGGTTATCGGTTTGACCCGAGTTGACCAAAAGTCCACGCATTAAGAAATTAATTAAGAGCCCATTGGACTTTAATTAAATTTACGTTGGACGTTAAACGGGCTTTGAGACCCGTTGCGATTAAATTTGGAATTTAAGTCGTAAAAGTTCATTAATAAAGTGTAGTATTTAATTTGGAATTAAATAGCGAATTAGTATTAAATACAAATTGAATTGGATTTAATTATGTAGTTTAATTTTATTCGAGAATTCGTACTTTGAGTAAAAATCAAATCGTTGTTTGAACATTGGATGATCACTAATTATCAGATTAATTAATTTGATTAGATTGATTGATAACATGTTTGTGTGAATACATGGTTGCGATGCATGAATAATGTCTATCAGATGAATATTAGATGGGTGGGACAATTTTAGAAATTGTTGTAATAAATTTGATTTATTATTGGACCTGCTGTGTCCAGCCTTATTACCTCTCTATTCTTTGTATTCTCTTCTCACCTATTCCCCTCAATGTAAATGAGGTTTCTTTAGAAGTGTAGTGTAACGGGTAGAAGTAATACTTGTGCTAGCGGAGAGAGAAAGTGAGAGATTTGATCTAGGATCAATGTGTAAAGTATCATCCGCATATCATTATTATTTTTCATATGCGCTTTATTATGTGTTTAAATTGCATGTTTAAGGGTGTATGATGATGAGACCTTAACAAAGATAATAAATTGGTTGCCAATTTGCACGCGAAAAACCCTCAAAAAAATTAAGCGTTTTTCCTTCCATTTAGTGATTCTTACTCAAGATCTAAGACGGCATTGGTTTGTTGGCCAAAGTCAAGGCCTTTGTCTGTCGAGGATGTGTTGAATCACGAGGCTTTGTTCCATATCAGTGTCTTGTCCAAGTTATGGTTTGTTGGCCAAAGTCAAGACCACTTCTTGTCCATCGACATTGATTACGAAGCTTTCCATGGTCACTGGGTCACGCTTAACTGGGATCACTAAGTTTGTTGTGCCAAAGCCAAGGCTTAGTTGATTCAGAGGAAAAAGTTTAGGTAATACATTGGATGTATTGGCATATATAAGATATATGTTTCGGACTTGGACGTCCCCCTACCGGATCTAGGAATTGGATTGGATCCAATCGATGTTAGAGATCTACCTAGTTAATTATCATACAATTTGTTGGCCAAAGTCAAGATAGTGTGATATTTAACGGGATCCTAGCCTACTAGGAAACGCGGTGTCCCGAGTACTCGATAGAAGGTTAGAGGCTCGCCGAAAAATAGTGGGAGGCAAGAATTGAATTTGCATATTCGTTTAATTACTTGCCATACGCGCTCAAACAAACAAATATCAATTCGTCAATAAATTAAATGTTAGTTGGACTAATATTTAAATTGTTGTTTTAATAAATAGTTGGACTATATATTCAAACTATTCATTTATAGTTGATTTTATAATTGGATTATAGTAATCAATATAATTGAATTTAATCTATTAAATGATAGTTGATTAAATAGTTGGACTATTGTAATCATAATAATTAGTAGCAAAATCGTTGATTAAATAGTTGGACTATTAAAATTAAGATATATTGAAAGATTGACATTTAAAACATAATCCTAGGGAAAATGTATTTAAATGGTTTAATTTTCAAATTGGGAATAAATTTCAGGATGGTCATGGAAAATAATAAGTTACTTTATTTGATAAAATAATATATTAAGCCTAAGCCCAGAGTTAAGCAAACAATAGAGCATAATCTTTGGAAGATCATGCAATGATAACTTTAGTGCTTAATCCATTATACTTACCGCATTAGACTCCTTGATTTCTTTATCAGAACTAAGGGTTAGATCCTTAAAGTATGACATTGAAATTGAAGGATCTTCATAAATCTATTCTTAGATTTTAGAAGTACTAATATTGCAATAGTAAACCCTTGGAGAGTTAATGACTATTCTCAAGGAGATAAAGTCAAAGTTTGCAATTAGGCAAGTAGCGCAAGGCGCAACTTACTTCGATATTCTAGAAGGCTTGGCAAAAGGCTTCTGGAATAGGAAAAGGGCAAAGGCAAAATCATTATAATCTTCTGGGAAGATAAAGGACATATCCCAAAATGTCTGCCTAAATGTGGCAAACGGGATCGCGGATGCGTGACTGCCGTTTGAACAAAGTAGACATGAAGGAATTGAAGACGAGCAAGGCTCTGACTTCAAATATGTTTGTCAACATTATGTTCACTACTAGTATTAAAATTAGATTTTAAATACTTAGTGTGGTACATAAATATGTATTGATGTTCAAAATCTGTTTTGAACAGGATACTGACTTCAATAGAGATTAATCTGCGATTTGGAAACGGGAAGAAAGTCGCTGTTTTAACCGCAGGTACCTAAATTTAGGAACTACCTTCGGGTGTATATCTAAATTTGGAAACTGTTATAATGTAACAAGTTTGACTAGAAACATTATCTCTATATCAGTGTTTAACCCGATGCGGGTGAACCTTTATATTCTAGAACACTAAAGTGTTTTATTATATAAGGATGATATTGAGATAAACATATTAGATGTGAATAACAAAATTTATATTTTGAATATAAATAAAATCTCAAACGTTTAAACATGACAAACAAATAGCTCGAACTGATTTGATCAGAAGAAACCAATTGTGGCATTGTTGTCTGGGACACAACTAAAACAAGAATCGTATATCCACACTTTTGAAGAGTGTGTACTAGGACTGATTTGATTCCAGTCAAATAAAGACTACGAATCTAGTTTATTGGGCAAAGTGCCTATAACACTATTTATTTGGTAAAAGTGTAAATGCCACCAATCTGTTAGCCCTAGTTCATGGTGAAGCAAGTGGGCCTGTGTCTAGCTAGGCTAGATGTGGATATGAATATTTCGTGACCTTTACGGATGTGGCATCGGGTTATGGTTATGTGTTTCTTTTGAAGAACAAAAATCAGAAACTTTTAAGTTTCGACACGAAATAGACAAACAGATCGGCTAAAGTATTAAACCGTCATGGTAAGACCGTAATGGAAAATACTTAAGCAATAAGTTTCTAATATACTTGAAAGAGTAAAGTATTCTTTCAAAAGAGGACTCCTCTCGGAACATGTCAGTTTGACGGTGTGTCCGAACAGGATAAACCGAATTTTGTTGGACATGATAAGGTTATTATGAGTCGCTCTGAGCTACCATTTCCTTCAACGGATAAGGTTCCATAAAAATACTTTAAAATAACGTTCCATAAAAATCTGTTTGACAGATTTCGTGCCAATTGTAGGTTATCCTAGGGATAGCATAAATATAGTACTTATACATCTCACGAGAGAACAATTAGATTGTTACTCGCCATGCGGTTTTCCTAAGAGGAATACCGATATGCAGTGGTAAGTGGGAGGATAGTAAAACTCGATGAAAATCAGAGTAATACTGTTCAAGGCACCGAGTCCTTAATGGAACATAAATAGCTCATCAAGGATGAAACTATACCATTAATCTTCGAAAACACAAGAATCGCGTATGTCGGAGAGAGTCCGAAAATAACCTAGGGTATGGATTTCTGATCTCACCTCATAAAGATGTCTATCTTATTGAGGTATACCAACTGACTACGTTTGAGGAAGTGATACAAGGTATCGACTCCCTATTATGGCAAAGTGCCATGAGTCCGAAATGGATTCCATGTATATCAACAAGTTTTGATACTAGTTGATGTATCGCAAGGCATTGTGCCTATTGGTACTATATAAGTCTTCAAGGAAGACATACATGGATGGCAACATACCAACGTATAAAGCTAGGCTTTTAGCGGAAATGTATCGTTATCAACATTGTGTTGACTACGATTCAACCTTTTACCTGTTGCCACGGTAAATCCATTTGGATAAAGCTTGCTAAAGCTGCGTGTTTCATTTATGAAATATGACAGCTTAGCTGGAAAATCGCTTTCCTGAAAAGGAAACCTTTAGGAGGATGTTTACAACATCCTGTCGGTTTTGTCGTACCATAACAAGCAAACATGTTTGTAGGTTATTCATCCATGTTTGGATTGAAGCAAGCATTAGTTATTGAATTATCTTGTTTTGATGTGATCATAATAGCTTATGATTTAATTCAAAACGAAATGATTCTTGTTATATTAGGAGGTTAGTGGAGCGCACTGACAGTGGCTGTCCTATAAATAATGATAACATGTCATTTCTTGGAATGATATTCCCATAATAACAATCGGTGAAAGCTTGGCTTTTGAGAAAATTCTCCGAGAAACCGTACATTGAAAAATTTACGTTCCTGGTGTCTCATACGTTTTGAGCATATGAAGTCACAAACAGGCCAATCCAAGAGATAGTCACTGGATTGATGTTAAGAACATCCGTTAGTATCTTAGAGAACTAAGGATGTTGTCTTAATCCGTGGAGAAGGAGAACTTGAAGTGACTGGGATCACTACTGCAAGTTTCCTAAACCGATATAATGACTACAAGTCACAAAATGGTACTATACAGTTTGAATAACGGAACAGTGAGCTGGAAATCTTCCAAGGAAGATAATGTTACCGTATAAGCAACAATGTGGGTTATTGCTGCAGCTGAGGCCGTAAAAGAAGCCTTCTGGGTCGATCAAATCTAATTAGATTAGATATAATTTTGTTAGCATTTGAGCTAGGCTCATTTCAAGTAAAGATGACTCAGATCGATAGATCAAGCTAAAGTAATCTCATCAACGATACAGATACATCTTCTTCGTATTCATCTGATCGTTGATCTACATCTGGCGATGTGATGATCGAATAAATCGCATCAGACGATAATCATGCAAATCCGCTGACGAATGATTTTTCTCAGCAGTTTGAGCCAACCGTACATAGTTCGGTGTCAAGCACTCGAGTGACTGGCTATAGGCCAAGTGGGATATTGTTGGACAATTATGACCCATATCGTCACTATTTGTACAGATCATGGTGTTGTTGTACAAATTAACTATGTGACAAGGAGATTGCACTCTTATCATTTGTGATTAGATCACCTAGATATATAAATGATGAGAGGTCCCTATGATTTCTTCCTGGACAGAGAATGATATGAGACAGTATCAGTCCACAAAGGATAAATCATTAAATATCCCTAGTCAAGAGTATTATCGAGATTGGACATCGATAAATACGTAAAGACTAGTGTTACACTTGTGCGCGTTGTGAGGGCACAACGGCATAGTTCTCATATATTTGGATATAGGATACTCATGCAAGTGTAATAGGAGGTTGTGTTTTACCGATTGTACGGGAAACAGCTTCGCTCTGGATAGACCCCCTCGGAATTCCATTGGTAGTATGACTATGTGTATATGGAAGTCCAAATCAGGGTAGGTGTATTTGGTCTTAACTTGAGACTTGCACCGCTAATACTTGCGACAATCAATATACTTTGGTTGAGGTCGTCCAGGGCTTTAACAGGTTCTGTGTACGCCAATACTAGGTATATTGAGAATCGTAGTGTGTTGGGTGTGATGTCAGATGGAAGTTGTCACTCCAGTCATATGGAGATGATGGTCACGTAGGATACGAACTGGTTCTCTTAAATGCTGGCAGCTATCGGGATAAATGACAAGTCATGTTTATCCGATTTATATGAGACTAGTCACCAGACATCCGATATATGCTTCGTTCGGGGCAGACACAATTCCAGCCCCAGGCCTAGCACGTGATCATTCGATACTGGACAGAAATATGCAATACTCCTATATACTACGCCTGATATAGATCCTTTATTCCTGTAAGGATATTTCTGGAGAATTGGGTAGGCATGGCGCTTTGCTAGAGGCCAACATTGTCTTGTAAATCGGTATAAACGTAGTACGAGGTACTTACGTGTTTGGATAGTTCCGACGACCGAATTTACTGCCAACATATCTGGGTATCTCATGGGTCGCTTCCCAAATATTCACCGATGACGATAACTCGCACTCTATATTAATCTGGGATTAATTAGAAGAGAGAGAAAATTAATCTGGGATTAATTGCGAGATATTTTATCTGGGATAAAATATCAATTAAAGAGAGATAATGATTAATTTGGAATTAATCGATTAATTAATATATTCGATATATTAAACGAATTGGATTTCGACGCGGAATTAAAATTAGATTTTAATTCGGGCGAACGAATTAAGTTAGAATTAATTCGTTAGCGACGTGAATAGTGACTTCGCTAGGCGTAATCATTTAATTACGAAGCAACGAAAAATCCGTTAATTTGGAATTAGCGAACCCGAGCCCGAGATTATTTGCGAGCGCATTCACATTTCGAATTCGAGTGCGGCACGCAGTCATATCAAGCGTCAAATCGTTAGTCGCATCTAGCGTCACATCAAGCGTCAAATCATGTCACTTTGAGTGATGTGACACTTGATTGATTGATGTGATTGATTGATTGTAGTTGTTGAGCATTTACCATTTGACTTTTTGGAAGCCAAGAAGTTGTAATTCATTTAATTATTTTTTGGAAAAATATATAAGTGTATTAGATACACTTTTCAACTTAATCTAACACAATTCTCTCTTCCTCTCATCTCTCTCATCTCACGCCCAAGGGGCTCCAAATAGCTCACTGGTTTTGACAAAAAATGTGAGCAGTGGGAAGCACTAGAGTGTGATTTTGTGGCAAAATCACAAGTGCTAGCACACTTACGAGACATGCGAAGGTGATAGGGAAGTCCACCCATGAGCCGGGAACCATTCAACGAAGCTTGGAGCTTGACGAATGACCAAAATGGAGGCCAAACCAGTGAGCACTCACAGCTCACTGCCGAATGCATTGAAGGTAGAATCTGAAATTTTTGTTGCCTCTGCTCTGCGTCGCTCAACCGATCGATGTAAGTATTCCGCAACTTCTTCGATATGTATTCGCACTTGATTCATGCTTATTATTGATCTTGGGACCTTAATAGAAACCAACAACATATCGGGCGGAGGTAGCCATAATTGTAACTTAATCTTAATGAATTCAGATAACTTGGTTAATATATAATATGATTAATTGGGTTACACTGGGTATTTGCATCTGACCATCGGAAGAGGCTTTTGCATAATTTCGTGTTCCAGATTAATAAACCAATATATTGCACAAATATGAGATAACCACTTTATCTTTAAAAGATATTGAAATGATTCACAACCCTAGATAGTTTTTTAATATTGATTTTTCATGTAATTTACTTTCGCACTGTTTTATTTACTTGTTTTCAGACAAAAATTACCATCCAATCAACAATCAATCTATTAGATACTCGTAAACATTTAACGTCATAAATTAATAGCTAAGGTATTAAGTCCTCGTGGGATTGATACATTTTATACTACTTGAGCGATACGTGCGCTTACGTTACGTGAGTGATTTCACCGATCACTAGGCTTTATAATGACAGACCTGGCTCAAGCCCTGGCCTTGACTTAAAAATAAAAATAAAAAATAAAATTAATTGTTAATTCCCAGATTTTTATTTTTAGGTTTATACATGTCTTTCAGGAATTGATAATCTATTGTTAACTTCTTATTAATATGTTTTAATATGTAAAAGTTGAATTATTACTGATTTTGATTATAAAAAAAATTCAGAACATGAAAAACCCGAACTTGAGACGGGCAGAGCCGGCCCCGCCCTATAACCTTTCCCGCCAACCCTAACGTTAAAGAGATGATTGTGGCATTAAGAGCTTGTATTTATTAATAATTTAAGTGATGGAAAATAGATTTTTATTTTTTTTATAATTATTTTATTCTTTTTTCTGAAACTAGCATCCTCATTATATCAAGAAAGAAACTCAAAAGAAACAAAATAAGTGAGATGAGAAATCTTCCACCTACACACAAAATTCAACATATGAAAAGATGTTATAAATTATCAATTTTCTATTTGATGTAGTGAAAATTAACAACCTTTTTAAATTTATGATGGAAAAATGTTAATTTAAATAATGTTATAATTTTTTAAAAAATGTTTTCTCTTGAAATGGGATAATTTCCCTAATATTTAATTATTCCTCCTTCCAGCAACCACAATTATGTCAATTGTCACAGATGACGAAGGCTAAATGACACGTTGCCAACAAATTCTTTGATATTTTAAACAACAAAAATGATACATCCATGAAAATGAAAGATTATTTGTCAGTGATTTTATCTTAATTTCTGTACTATTTTTGAGCTGACATATCATTACTCTTTAGATAAAGTTAAATATTTGTGCACAATGTAAAAATTTTTGTATTTGATTGTTAAATTTTATATTCTAATATAGAGAGTGAATTTCTTATAAGAATATGGGATAATCAAGATTTTACCTGCTCAACTTAATTTCGAGTCGAGTAATTTGACAATGGAATTTCAATATTAAATTTTTTTTTTTAAATAATTGTTTCATTGATGCTACGTGCATGTCCCAATAATTGTTTCAAATCTCTCCCATGAAACGATGAGGAACTTACAATTGTCACAAGCTGTACCGCACGGAAGGCTCCCGAGCTCTAAGTTCATCTTCAACCCAAGTTTAGTGGAACCGCTTTCACTTTAAACAATATAAATAAACGTGTTCCTTGTTTCTTCGTATACAAACGGCTAAATTTCAGAGCTACATCATAATCATAAAAAATTAAATTCTTCAAGTTTGAGTATATGATGCCATGGAGGGTGTAGGATCTCCCCCAGCACAAAATACGGGGTCATTTCTTCCTCACCTTCTCATTTCCATTTGTGGCATAACAGCTACAGCTCTAGCAATTCTTGCATATCACCTCATCGTTAAATATATCACAAGACAGTGGCGACAACGTCAAAGATCGACACTTTCTGCTTCTGAAACGCTTCAATTTTCTAAAGGGATTGAAGAAAAAGTCCTCCTAACAATTCCAATACTCGCTTACTCCTCAAAGGATTGCAAGCTATTTCGTGTTGATCAAAGTGAGTGTGTTATTTGCTTAGGAGATTTGGAAGATGGGGAAATGGTACGTTTGTTGCCCAATTGCAGGCATGCGTTTCATGTCCCATGCATTGGTAATTGGTTTTTAGGACACAGTACGTGCCCGGTTTGTAGGTCACCAGTTGTTGTTGAACCAAAAAGCACTTCTGGAAAATCAGATTTGCCAACTACTGTAGTTGAAGATGACGTCAGAAACGAAGAAAGGTTACAAAGAAGTGCTTCTAGTTCAGGGGTAGAGTATTTAAATATGCCCATTGAAGAGAAGAAGCATCTTTTGGCTGCAACTTTGAAGAGGTCATTATCTATGGGGGAATGTTCTAATTATGTTATTGTTATTGTACAAAATGACGACGACGACGACGATGATGAGATGTGTAAACAAGAAGGCGATGATCATCAGTCTGGTTCTTCATCATCAACAAGAATTTTAAGGGAGAGTAAATCGTTTACGGCACGATCTATGAAGCAATTAGACTGCATGTCGTCAAGGGTAGTAAGGTCTTTTTCACAACTAAGGATAAGCAGCAGGAGTAGCAGCAACACAACTGCCAATGGGATTCTTCCATACTGAGACTGTTTTGTATTTGGATTTCTTCTATTATTGATCAACTCCGATTCTTAGGGGTGGAAGGCCCTTCAGACCAAAATGGCCTAGACTTTGTAGATTTTTTTTTTCATATATTTTTTTTTTAACTTTCAAAAGTTACTTTTTTTTTTTAATCGTTGAAACTCCGCCACCAAATCACATATTTCAGCTTAAGCGGATCAGGTAAAACCCCCAACTATCCTAGGTTTTTACAAGAAACGCACTTCATGGATTCGAATCCAAGACTTGAAAGTCTGAACTTTACACCACAAAACCACGCCGCGGACAATATTTTCACTATTTTATTCTTCTAAATTTGTTATTTACTATTATTTATTCTCTAAATTCTTAACTCTATCTCCCTACCTACATATTCTTAATTAATAATAAATGATTATTACATTTGTTTTTATTACAGGTGGAGCTATTTGCAATACAAAAATTATCATTCTAATTTTAATACAATTTTATATTACTAAACTACCCATGATGTATTTTACCATTTTAGACAACACACTCATATATTTAACTCATCCATTCAAAATACAATCATCTTTATCTAAATCTTATTTGTTTCACTCTATATGAAAATCAAATCTAATACTTAAAAATGAGCACTTAGTAGGATTTAGACAGACCATGTTTCATTTCGTCTACACTTTTACTACCGGGTTTCTATATGGTTTCATCAATTGAATCCTCACCTTATTAATTGGTATTTGAAAGAGTGTGAAAAGTAAAATTTGATTTTTTAAAATTTATTAAATGAGTGTACAAATAAAATAGTATTCTAAGTATGTTTAAGAGTGTAAATAGCCTCACTCTCTTATATAAAGCGAAAATTACCAATTAATTATGATAACCATGTTTTTTGTTTATCACCTTCAAAATTCTAATTCTGTTGGGTTACATACATTTGGCGTTTGTGCTGCAACTTTATTTTATTTATTTATTTATATATTATTTTTGACAAGTTAGTATAATTATTACCTAGTTTTAATTAATATTCCATATTAAAAAAAAGCGGGCTTAAACTATGATATTAAAGAAAATCAAGTTACTATACCATTTCATGCATGACGTCTTATTTACTCACATGCACTTGAAAGTAAGCATTGATTACTATGTAATAACATGCATTTGAATGTTTTGATTACTATTTAATCACATGAATTTTATAACTTAATGACTTCCTCTAACCCCTCCAAAAATATTACCATCATGGGTTGTACCACATGTTCCCCATTAATATTTTCTAAATATTATTTTCTAATATTTTCTAACATCTCCCACTCACACCTGATGGGATTAGCAGTTTTTATTGTCTCTACAAGAATAATTCATACTTAACAATTATTTCGTGCGACCAGCATACTTCGAGAGCTCACTTGTTATACATCTATTAGAAATATATAACTACTCGAATAATAGATAGAACCATAGTGGATTAGGTATGCAGTATCCTAGATCATTTATCACATTATATCTCTCTCGATCTCTTTTCAAATGTAATATTTATTTCTGTATTCACAATCATGTTTGATCACATTAAACAACATAATTGGTTGACCGATGAATACAAGCTAATGCGATATTACTCATATAATGTTCTTTCTATTTTCTACAATCTCCCAACCTTGATTCAATTCGTTTTTCCAGAGATATTCTTTTGGATTGAATCTTTCATGATCCTTCAATAACACTCCAAGATAGTGATCATCAATTCTAAGTTTTTAGAAGCAAACAAGAGTATAAAGGGTACAACGTGAGATTGAAATAATTTCAAGGGTCTCACACAATATCAAGACTGAGATCTTTACTTGTATTATCTTTAATAGTCGTAATTATAGGCATGGTATGAAAACATGTGCAACGGTATTCTCTCTTTTCATATGGAGCGTATGTTTAATAAAATACCATACAAATGATAGTTTACACGAACACAATGTCTAACTTACATCTGACATTAAGACAATAAGGTGAAATGAACTTATTCACATTCGGTCACATCACAAAGAAAATGACCTCATAACGACATTACTTAATTTTCAAGCTTGAGCTCTCTAAATTATCGCTAAGATAATTAGCTTAAAAATTTATCTCATCTCCCATTAACACAAAGTAATGGAGGCGATTGCCTATGTGAGAGGGCCAATCATTCACTTGGCCGACATACTTCTCATACTAACTAATAGTATATTTGTTTAAACATATATCAACATAATAACATGTAAGCATTGAACACAAATATCAATGAGTATTAACATTTGTAAAGATTATGGGGAAAAATAACACATCATAATATGTAAGTACATTAACATCTGCGCAATCCCCGAGTTTTTACATGTCTAATAAAGACATCTCTAGGAACAAGCTTGGTCAATGATACTGCTACCATCTCATATGTGGAAATGTATTTCATGTTTACCTATTTTCGTGCAACTATATCTTTTACAAAGTTACATTTGGTATCTATTTTTTTTCATTTTATAATGGAATTTTAGGACTTTTACGTAGGCTATTGCTGTTTCATTATCACAGTTAACTAATACTGAACCAGAAACATCATTTGGCATACCCAAATGATTCAAGAACCTTTTCAACCACACAACCCCTTGTACTGTAGATGAAAAATCCACAAATTCAGCCTCCATTGTGGATAAGACTACACAAGATTGTTTCTTATTGCTCCACGATATAGCACCATTGTTTAGTAAGAAAATAAAACCAGAGGTAGATTTTATTTCATCTAAATCTCCTCCCCAATCAGCATCGGTATAACCTCGCAATTCCATATCATTCCCTTAATAGCACAATGAGTAGTCGATTGTCTCTTTCAGATACATAAATATCCTTTTAAATATGTTCAATGTGCTAGTCCTGGATTGGATTGGTATCTACTTACCATTCCAACAACGAAACTGATATCAGGTCTCGTACACAATATTGCATACATTAAACTTCTAACTGCACTTGTATAAGGAACTCTCTTCATTTGTTCTTTTTCCTGTGGAGTTTCAGGACACAATCTATGACTTAAAGCTTCAATTTTCGTGATAGGAGAATTAATGGGTTTGCAAGCCTGTATTTGGAAGCGTTCAAAAAATTTCTTTATGTTTTACTCTTATGAAAGAGATAATAATTTCTTTGAACGATTCCTTGAAATCTTAACCCCAAGAATATATGGAGTTTCACCCATATCTTTCATCTTGAAGTTAGATGACAACCATCCTTTGATGTGTTTTACAATCTCATTATCATTTCAGGCTATAAGTATATCATCCACGTACAACGATAAGATAATGAACTTATTTTTATTCTCTTGGTGTACACACAATGATCCTCATCTATCATTATGAAATTATTCGAAATGATTGTATTATGAAATCATATATACCATTGTCTAGACGATTACTTGAGACCATATATAGACTTCCAAAGTCTACATACTTTATCCTTTTCATTTTCTTTTATGAAACCTATTGGTTGTTCCGTGTAGATTTCTTCGTCAAGTTCTCCTTTGAGAAAAACCGTATTTACATCCATTTGATGTAATTCTAGATCCATGCTCGAAACTATAGCCAGAATCAAGTGAACTGAGGTAAGCCTTACAATAGATGAAAAAGTCTCTACGTAGTCAATTCCTTCCTATTGTGTATACAATTTTGCTACAAGTCATGCTTTATATATTTTGATATTGCCGTCAATATTATGCCTTATTTTAAGAAGCCATTTGTTCTTGATAGCTTTGTATCCTTTGGGTAGATCAATCAGTTCCCAAACTTGGTTAGACCTCATTGACTCCATTTCTTCTTCCATTGCTTTCATCAATTTTTCCTTAGTAGGACACCGAATAGCCTCCTTTATGTTTACAAGCTCTTCATCCTCTTGAGGTAGAATCATAAAGGACATTCTTTTGATATCAAAATGACATCGAGGAATGCTTATACGATTACTACATCATAATTGAGATTCTGGTTGTGGAACCAATTCATTACTTTCCATATTATTCCCATTATGATCATGCATATTACTCCCATTTATATTATGTACATCACTCCCACTCAGATCACGTAAATGAGACTCATGTGAAACTAATTCATCATTTAGAGATTCATGTGAAACTAATTCATCATATTTTTCTTTAATTTCTATTAGCAACATCACTCTAAATTGAATTAGGTAAACCTGAGTGTTCACAATCATAGATTCATGTGATCCTAAGTTTTATATAGAGATAAATCTTGACCTATCTCTCATTGTTTAGGAAAATCATTTTCTAAAAGTGTGATATCTCGTTATTCAAATTCTGTCCGCACGGCTTCACTTTCATGTTCACCGATGCAAACATACCCATTTGATTTTTTAGAAAATCTTATGAAGATACATTTTTTTTCTCTGTGGCCTAATTTTCCATGTTCGTGAGAACGAACATGTACATAGACTGCACAACCCCAATGTTTCAAAAAGTGAAGATCTGGTTTGCGACCTGTCAATAACTCATATGGTGTGGTGGAAATCCATTTTGATGGCACTCGGTTAAGTATATATTTGGCAGTCAATAATGCATCACCCCAATAGGTTATTGGAAAATTTCTTTGTATTAGAACATTGTGGAACAGTCTCATCCCTGATGGACTGTTCGTGTTCCATGAGGGGGTCGGTGCCAAGAACAATATCACTCCGATTTTCATTGAGTTCTACTTTCCTCCCACTTACCACTGCATTCATGAATTCCTTTTTTAGGAAAACTGCATGAAGAGCAACGAATATTTTGTTCTCTTTTGGTTTTAGAAGTAATATCCTTTCGTTTCCTTAGGATAACCTATAAATAGGCACTTATTCGATTTGGGTTCTAGTTTGGTACTATCCAAACGTTTAACATATGCCTAGCATCCCCAAATCTCCAGGAATGAGAAACCCGGTTTCTTTCTTGTCCATATTTCATATGAAGTCTGTTCAACAGACTTTGACGGAACTTTATTCAAAATAAGTATTGCACTGTTTAATGCGTATCCCCAGAAGGAAATTGGTAGCTCTGTGCGACTCATCATTGACCTGACCATGTCTAACAAAGTTCGGTTTCTCCGTTCGGACACACCGTTCAATTGAGGTGTTCCAGGAGGAGTCCACTGTGAAAGAATACCATATTCTTTCAAGTAATTTTGAAACTCATTGCTTAAATATTCTCCACCATGGTCCAACCGTAATGTTTTAATACTTTTGCCTGTCTGTTTTTATACTTCGTGTCAAAACTCTTTGAATTTCTCAAAAGTTTCCGACTTGTGTTTCATAAGATACACATAACCATAACGCGATGCATCATCTGTAACGATTACGTAGTATTCATATCTACCTCTAGCCTGGCTAGACATGGGCCCGCATACGTCACTATGAACGAGGGTTAACATCTCGGTGGCATGTACACCTTTACCACTAAAAGGTGTTTTAGGCATTTTTCCTAACATATAAGATTCGCAGACATCATATGAATTAGGATCAAATCCGTCCAAGTATCCATTCTTCGAAAGTGTGGATATACGAGTTTTGTTTATGTGTCTCAGATGACATTGTCACAAGTAAGTCTCATCTGTTTTACTCAATTTGATATTTTTGTTTGTCATTTATATATTTGAGATTCGTTTATATTCAAAATATAAGGACCATTATTCACATATGCTTTACATATCTCAATATCATCTTTACAACAAAATACCCAGTGTTCCTAAATATAAAGGTATACCTGCATCAGGTTAACTAGATACATAGATAATATTCCTAGTCAAACTAGGTACAAAATAACAGTCCCATAATATAAATACATGCCCTGAGGGCAGGTTCAAAACATAGGTGCCAACGTCCAAAACAACAACTTTCGTCCCATTTCCGACTCGCAAGTCGATCTCCCCTTAAGCCATTCTCCTACTATTCTGCAGATCTTGCACATCAGTACACATGTGAGTACCACATCCGGTATGAAAAATCTAATTTTTAAAACTAGTAGTGGACATGTTTATTTCAATAACAAACATATCTGAAGCCTGAGCCTTGCCCGACTTCGCTTCCTTTAAGTCGGCCTTGTACTTACGAGATTCACACTTCCAGTGACCCCGTTTGCCATAGTGTAGGCAGACGTCTTGGGATATATCCTTTGTCTTCCCAAAAGATTGTGACGATTGAGCCTTGCCCTTCTTCTTCTCCACACCCCCAGAAGGCTTCGACCAAGCCTTGGCCTTCTTGGATGTCGAAGTAAGATGCGCCTCCCGCTTCTTGCCTTTCAGAAGCTCTGGCTCTGCCTCTTTCAGCATAGCCATTAACTTTCTAAGAGTTTTCTATTGGTTCATCATATTATAGTTCATGACGAACCCGCCCCAGCAATCGGGCAAAGACTGTAAGATCAAATCTATGAAAGTCTCGGCCTCGAAGGGTAATTCCCAGCTGACCCAGCTGTTCGATGTCAGTAATCATCTACGACACGTAGTGTTCGACAGATGTACCCTCTGACATACGAGAGCGAAATAGCTTCTGCAATCATACTTCTGAGATCTAAGATTACATCTATGAAGATCCTTCAACTTCAACATCATCGCATAAGGATCCAATCTCATGTTCTGATGACGAAATTGAGGAGTCATTGCAGCAAGCATAACATATTATGCAGTAAAGTTATCATCACGATGAGTCTTCCAAAGCTCATGCTCTACTGGCTCATCAAGTCCGGGCTCAGGCTCGAGAGGTCTGTCTATTACATAGAGCAACTTCTCAGCTCCCAGGACTATCCTAAGGTTCATTTCCCAGTCTGGAAAATTTGCGCCGTTAAAGACATTCTCACCCATGATTATGTCCCTAATGCTTATCTTTCCAGCCATTTTGATTGCTATAGTCCAACTATCTAATCAAGTGTTTCAGGCACACTCAGATGCAATGGTTACTATAGTCCAACTATATAACCAACTATAAATGGAGTAGTGTTGAGTACAGTCTAACTGTTCAAAGAAAACAATAAATGAATATTAGTCCAACTAATATATATAATAACGAGAAATAATAGAGCGCGCATATTAGCGAGTATTAAACGAAATTACAAATTTAATACTAGTCTCCCACTATTTTTCGGCGAGCCTCTAACCTCCGTTGAGTTCTCGGGAACCTAGTTTCCTAGTGGGCTAGGATCCCGTTAAATAATACACAACCTTGACTTTTGCCAAAAAGTTGTATATAATTTAACTAGGTAGATCTCTAAGATCAATTGGATCCCATCCAATTCCTAGAACCGGTAGGTGGACATCCAAGTCTGAAACATATATCCAATATATTTCCTAACATGTTTCCTCTGAATCAACTAAGCCTTGGCTTTGGCTCAACAAGCTTAATGATTCTAGTTAAGCGCGACCCATTGATAGTGGCAAGCTTCGTAATCCACTTCGATGAACAAGAATGACCTTAACTTTGGCCAAAAAGTCACAACTGCCCAAGACATGCGATGTTAACAAAGCTTTCATGGTTCAAACACATCCGCGATAGACAATGATCTTGACTTTGGCCAACAAATCAAAGCCAATCTTGGATCGTGAGAGAGAACCACTTAATGGAAGGAAACACTTAATATTAAATGTGAGGGCATTTTCGTAAATTGGCCATCAATTTATTATCTTTGATTAGGTCTCATCATACACCCTTAAACATGCATTCTAAAAGCATAATAAGGCGCGATAAATATAATAATGATATGCGGATGGATATATACATTTTGTTCCTAGAACAAATCTCTCTCTTTTATTTTCCTCTCTCCCGCTAGCACTTTACATTCTTCAAAGTACCAATTACATAACACTATAAGAAACCTCATTTATATTGAGGGGAATTGGTGAGAAGAGAAATACAATGAGAATGAGAGGTGATAGGCTGGACACGCAGGTCCAATTTCAAATAAATACCATATTTACAACAATTTCCAAAATTACCCCCACCCATCTAATATCCATCCGATATATATTATTCAAACAAATACATCCAAGCATTCACACATAACATGTTGTCAATCAATCTAATCCAATTAATTAATTCTTTAATTAATAACATCCAATGTTCATACAACGATTTGATTTGCGCGAGTCCAACTCGTTTAAGAATAAATACTCAAAGTAAGTATTCTGAATTATATCGAACTACAATATTCAATCCAAGATTAATTCTATTTGAGTCAAATGTCATTGGTGAATCTTTGTGAAGCGACCCAAGAGATTCCTGGATATATTGGCAGTAAATCCTGTTATCGGACTATCCGAACACGTGCGTACCCCGTACCACATTCTCACTGATTTACAAGACATGGTTGGCTTCTAGCAAAGCACCGTGCCTACCCAATTCTCTAGAAATATTCACAGAGAATATAATATGTATCAGGCGTAGTAATACTAAGTAATGCATAATACGATCCAGTATCAGATGTCACATGCTAGGCCTAAGGCTGGCTCTGTGTCTGCCCCGTACGAAGCATATATCGGATCCCGAGTAACTAATCTATGTAATCGGGAAGTCATGACCTATTCATACTATCCTGATAGCTATAGCTTTTAGAGTACTAGTTCTGTATCCTGTGTGACCATCATCTCCATATGACTGAAGTGATACTTTCATCTTGACATCACATCTAATACACTACGATTATCAGTAAACCCAATAGAGGCGTACACAGAACCTGTTAAAGCTCCAGACGACCAATATCAAAGTAAACTGATTGTCGCAAGTAATAGCGACGTAAGTCTCAGGTTGAAGATCACATACACCTACCTTGATTCGGATTCCTATAGACATATAGTCATACTACAAATGGGATTCCAAGTGGGTCTATCCAGAGCAAACTGTGTTGGTTTCTATTAAGGTCCCAAGATCAATAATAAGCATGAATCAAGTACGAATACACATCGAAGAAGTTACGGAATACTCACATCGATCGGTTGAGCGACGCGGAGGCGACGAAACTGATTTTCTTCCTTCATTCACTGGTTCGGCAGTGGCAGTGAGGTCTTCACTGGTTTGGCTCGGTTTTTGTCCTTCGTCAAGCTCCGAGCTTCGTCGAACGGTTCCCGGCTCATGGGTGTACTTCCCTATCACCTTCATATGTCTCGTAGTGTGCTACCACTTGAGATTTTGCCACAAAATCACACTCTTATGCTTCCCACTGCTCACGTTTTTGTCAAAACCAGTGAGCTATTTGGAGCCCCTTGGGTGTGAGATGAGAGGAAGGGAATGGAGAGAGAGAGTTGTGTTTGGTTTGTCAACTTTGTGTATTAAATACACACATTTGAAATTCAAATGCATTTCACTTGAATTTGGCTTTAAAAGTCAAACCATTAAAGCCTCAACAGCTCACATCACTCAATCCATCAAGTTGTCAAGTCACATCACTCAAAGTGACTTGTGATTTGACACTTGATGCGACTAGCGATTTGATGCTTGATTTGATGTGCCGCACTCGAATTCGAAATGCGAATGCGCTCGTAAATAATCTCGCGCTCGGGTTTGCTAATTCCAAATTAACGAATTTTCCGTTGAGTCGTAATTAAATGATTACGCCTAGTGAAATCACTATTCACGTCGCTAACGAATTAATTCTAAATTAATTCGTTCGCCCGAATTAAAATCTAATTTTAATTCCGCGTCGAAATCTAATTTCGTTTAATATATCAAATATATTAATTTATCGATTAATTTCAAATTAATCTTTATCTCTCTTTTAATGATATTTTATCCCATGTAAAATATCTCCGCAATTAATCCCAGATTAATTTTCTCTCTCTTCTAATTAATCCCAGATTAATATAGAGTGAGAGTTATACGTCATCGGTGAATCTTTGGGAAGCGACCCATGAGATCCCCGGATATGTTGGCAGTACATTCGGTCGTCGGACTATCCGAACACGTAAGTACCTCGTACTACGTTTATACCGATTTACAAGACAAGGTTGGCCTCTAGCAAAGCGCCATGCCTACCCAATTCTCCGGAAAATTCCTTACAGGAATAAAGGATCTGTATCAGGCGTAGTATACGTAGTATTGCGTATTTCTGTCCATTATTGGATGATCACGTGCTAGGCCTGGGGCTGGAATTGTGTCTGCCCCGTACGAAGCACATGTCGGATGTCTGGTAACTAGTCTCTATAATCGGATAAACATGACCTTGTCATTTTATCCCGATAGCTGAAACATTTAAGAGAACCAGTCCCTTATCCTACGTGACCATCATCTCCATATGACTGGAGTGACACTTCCGTCTTGACATCACACCCAACACACTAAGATTCTCAATATACCCAGTATTGGCGTACACAGAACCTGTTAAAGCCCTGGACGACCTCAACCAAAGTATATTGATTGTCGCAAGTATTAGCGGTGCAAGTCTCAGGTTAAGACCAAACATACCTACCCTGATTTCGGACTTCCATAGACACATAGTCATTATACCAATGGAATTCCGAGGGGGTCTATCCAGAGCGAAGTTGTTTCCCGTATCATCGGTAAAACACAACCTCCTATTACACTTGCATGAGTATCATATACCTAAACATATGAGAACTATGTTGTTGTGCCCTCACAATGCGCACAAGTGTAATACTAGTCTTTTACGTATTTATCGATGTCCAATCTGAATAATACTCTGACTAGGGATATTTAATGATTTATCCTTTGTGGACTGATACTGTCTCATATCATTCTCCGTCCAGGAACAAATCATAGGGACCTCTCATCATTTATACATCTAGGTGATCTAATCACAAATGATAAGAGTGCAATCTCCTTTGTCACATAGTTAATTTGTACAACAACACCATGATCTGTACAAATAGCGACGCTATGGGTCATAATTGTCCAACAATCTCCCACTTGGCCTATAGCCAGTCACTCGAGTGTCTTACACCCAAACTATGTACGGTTGGCTCAAACTGCTGAGAAAATGCTTTCGTTAGCGGATTTGCATGATTGTCGTCTGACGTTATTTTTTCGATCATCACATCGCCACGATGTATGATCCGAACGAATAAGATGAATTTCGAAGTATGAATCTAGATCGTTGATGAGACCATTAATTCTTTAGCCTGTGCTGACGCCTAGCTCAGCTGCTAACAAAATTATATCTAATCTAATTAGATTTATTATCGACCCAGAAGGTTTATATTGCCGCATCAGCTGCAGCAATAACCTGCATTTGTTGTTTATACGGTAACAGTATCTTGCTTGGAAGATTTCTAGCTCACTGTACCGTTATTCAAACTGTATAGTACCATTGGGCGACTTATAGTCGTTATTATCAGTTTAGGAAACTTGCTACACTGATCCCAATCACTTCAAGTTCTCCTTCTCCACAAATTAAGACAACATCCTTAGTTCTCTAAGATACTAACAGATGTTCTTAACATCAATCCAGTGACTATCACTTGGATTGGCCTGTTTGTGAATCCATATGCTCAAAGCGTATGAGACACCAGGTCGTGTACATTTTTCAATGTACGAGTTCTCCGAGAGTTTTCTCGAAAGCCAAGCTTTCACCGATTATTATAGGAATATCATTTTTAAGAAATGACATATTATCATTATTTATATAGGACAGCCACTGTCAGTGCTCTCCCACTAACCCTCTTACATACATAAGAATCTTTTCGTTTTTGAATTAAATCATAAACAATTATGATTATATCAAAACGATAATTCCAAGAACATATGCTTGCTTCAATCCAAACATGGATCGAATAACCCGCAAACCTTGTTTGCTAGTTTTGTACTACAAAACCGACAAGATATTTTAAACATCCTCCAAAAGGTTTCCTTTTCAGGAAAGCGATTTTCCCCGTTAAGCTGACATATTTCATAAATGAAACATGCAGCTTTAGCAAGCATTATCCAAATGGGTATACCATGGCAACATGTAAAAGGTTGAATCGTAGTCAACACAATGTTGATAACGATACCTTTTCGCTAAAAGCCTAGCTTTATACGTTGGTATGTTGCCATCCATGTATGTCTTCGTTGAAGACTTATAGTACCAATAGGCACAATGCCTTGCGGTACATCAACTAGTATCCAAACTTGGTTGATATACATGGAATCCATTTCGGACTCATGACACTTTGTCATAATAGGGAGTCGATACCTTGTATCACTTCCTCATACGTAGTCAGTTGGTATACCTCAATAAGATAGACATCTTTATGAGGTGAGATCAGAAACCCATACCCCAGGTTGTTTTCTGACTCTCTCCGACATACGCGGTTCTTGTGTATTCGAAAATAAATGGTATAGTTTCATCATTGATGAACTATTTATGTTCCATTAAGGATCCGGTGCCTTGGATAATATTACTCTGATTTTCATCTAGTTTTACTATCCTCCCACTTACCACTGCATATCAGTATTCCTCTAAGGAAAACCGCATGGCGAGCAACAATCTAATTGTTCTCTCGTGAGATGTATAAGTACTATACTTTGTTATCCCTAGGATAACCTACAATTGGCAGTTATCCAATTTGGGTTTTAGTTTGGTATCATCCAAACATATGCCTAGCATACCCAAATTATCAGGAATGAGAAACCCCTGTTTCTTTCCCGTTCATATCTAATATGATATCTGTCAAACAGATTTTATGGAACCTTATTCTAAATAAGTTCTTGCACTGTTTAAAGCTTATCCGTTGAAGGAAATGGTAGCTCAGAGCGACTCATGATTAGCCTTATCATGTCTAACACAATTCGGTTAATCCATTCGGACACACCGTCAAACTGACGTGTTCCGGGAGGAGTCCTCATTTGAAAGAATAATTTACTCTTTCAAGTATATAAGAAACTTATTGCTTAAGTATTTTCCATTACGGTCTTACCGTGACAGTATAATACTTTAGCCGATATGTTTGTCTATTTCGTGTCGAAACTATAAAAGTTTCTGATTTGTGTTCTTTAAAAGAAATACATAACCACAACGCGATGCCACATCCGTAAAGGTCACGAAATATTTATATCCACCTCTAGCCTAGCTAGACATGGGCCCACTTGCTTCACTATGAACTAGGGCTAACAGATCAGTGGCATTTACACTTTTACCAAGTAAATAATGTTTTAGGCACTTTGCCCAATAAACTAGATTCGTCGACTTTATTTGAATGGAATCAAATCAGTCCGAGTTCCCACTCTTCAAAAGTGCGGATATACGAGTCTTGTTTAATTGTGTCCCTGACATCGATGCCACAATTAGTTTCATCTGATCAAATCAGCTTGAGCTATTTGTTTCTCATGTTATATATTTGAGATTTTATTTATATTCAAAATATAAATGCTGTTATTCACATCTAATGTGTTTATCTCAATATCATCTTTATAAAATAAAACACTTTAGTGTTCTAGAATATAAAGGTTCACCCGCAGCGGGTCAAACACTGATATAAAGATAATGTTTCTAGTCAAACTAGTTACATTATAATAGTTTCCTAATTTAAGTACACACTCGAAGGTAGTTCCTAAACTTAGGTATCTACGGTTGAAATAGCAACTTTCGTCCCGTTTCCAAATCGCAGATAAATCTCTATTGAAGTCAGTATCCTGTTCAAAACAGATTCTGAACATCAATATATTTATGTACCACACTAAGTATTTTAAATCTAATTTTAATACTAGTAGTGAACATAATGTTGACAAACATATTTGAACATCAATATATTATAATGATTTTGCCTTTGCCAGTTTCAACACTCCAGAACCCTTTGGCCAAGCCTTGGGTTTCTAGAAAGTAAGGTACGCCTTGCGCTACTTGCCTAATTGCAAATTTTGACTTTATCTCCTTGAGAATGGTCATTAACTCTCCAAGAGTTTACGATTGCAATATTAGTACTTCTAAAATCTAAGCATAGATTTATGAAGATCCTTCAATTTCTTTATCATACTTTAAGGATCTAATCCTTAGTTCTGATTCAGAAATTAAGGAGTCTACTGCGACAAGCTAAATGGATTAAGCACTGAAGTTATCATTACTTAAATCTTCCAAAGATTATGCTCGACCATTTGCTTAACTCATAGCTTAGGCATAATACGTTATTTTATCAAATAAAGTAACTTATTATTTTCCAGGACCATCCTGAAATTTAATTCCCAATTTGAAAATTAAACCATTTAAATACATTTTCTCTATGATTATGTTTTAAAAGTCAATCTTTCAATTTTATCTTGATTTTAATAGTCCAACTATTTAATCAACGATTTTTGTACTATTTATTATAATGATTACAATAGTCCAACTATTTAATCAACTATAATTTAATAGATTAAAATCAATTATATTGATTACTATAATCCAATTATAAAATCAACTATAAATGAATAGTTTGAATATAGTCCAACTATTTATTAAAAACAACATTTAAATATTAGTCCAACTAACATTTAATTTATTTGACGAATGATATTTGAATGAGCGCGTATGGCAAGTAATTAAACGAATATTGCAAATTCAATTCTTGCCTCCCACTATTTTTCGGCGAGCCTCTAACCCTCTATCGAGTACTCGGGAAACCGTGTTTCCTAGTGGGCTAGGATCCCGGTAAATATCACACAATCTTGACTTTGGCCAACAAATTGTATGATAATTAACTAGGTAGATCTCTAAGATCGATTAGATCCAATCCAATTCCTAGATCCGGTAGGGGGACATCCAAGTCCGAAACATATATCTTATATATGCCAATATATCCAATGTATTGCCTAACCTTTTTCCTCTGAATCAACTAAGCCTTGGCTTTGGCACAACAAACTTAGTGATCTGACCGGCGTAAACACACACGTATAACGCAAGCGCACGTATCGTTCAAGTAATATAAAAATATCGATCCCACGAGGACTTAATTCCTACTGTTGTTATTAATTATTGAATCTATTTATTTACAAATATCTAATTAAATGGAGAAGAGAATGATTGTTTGATTGGTTGAAAGTGGTTTTACAAAATAAATAAAAGACAAAAGAAAATACAAAGGAAAATAACAAAAGACACAAAGATCTAGGGTTGTGAATCCTTCTAATATCTTTTAAAAGATTAAGTGATTATTTTATGTTTGTGTAATAAATCAGTTTACTAACTTGGAACAATAAATTATGCAAAAGCCTCTGTCGATGGTCAGACGCAAATACCCAGTTTAACCCAATTGAACCATATGTCTATGTCAACCAAATTATCTGGATTCATTAAGTTTAAGTTCCAATTATGGCTACCCCCGCCCGACAGGTATATTCCTATCCTGTAAGGAATTCTATTAAAGGGTTATCTATCCTCAAGGAAGATCGTGGGCTATTAAGTCTAAGGCTGAAACCTAAAATCCCTATGTCTAGTTCATTTTAGATTTACCAGATCAATCTTATTGGTGATCAGACAACAAGAAGCATTAAGCTTAAGACTTAATAAGTAAACCTTTAATTTACCCAAACTATAAAATAACCTCTTATAAACCGGTGATATTAAAAGTCATCACAATCCCAGATAACTAACACATAATTAGGGCTAGTAAAAACTTAGAAGTAAAAGACATAAAGTAAAATTACTGAAAAGTAAAAGACATAAAGTAAAAGCTGAAAAGTAAATTACAATAAAATGCTAAGGTAAAAGGAATTACTTTTACTACTACTAATTTAGATATCTCTCATAAAATAATATATAAACTTGAGATAATATTACGAACCGACCAATCTGGCGGTATCCTTTTTAAGTCATTATTTTAAATAGTGAATATATTATTTTTAAGGGAGATTAATCTAAATAGTAACAGTAAAAGAATTACCTTTCACCATAGCTGGGGAAGTTACCTATTCATGGTGAATAGTAAAAACTGTAAAAAGTAAAAAGTAAAAATTAAATTACTATTATTACAAAACGTAATTAAAATATTTACAAAACTAAAACTGAAAATAAAAACTAAAAAAAAACTAAAGAATGTAGAGAGAAAAACTCTCTCTTTAGAAAGAATTAAAGAGAGAGGAAGGTACAATGAACTCTGAAATTCGAAGCTGAATTTATAGGCGCAGATAGGCTTCTGGCGTCGCGACTCCAAGGGCTTCAGAGTCGCGACGCTGGAACTGTGCGGCGTGGCACAATGACAGCTTGACACGTGGCGATTCGGATAAGAGGATAAGGCGACACATGGCGAGGCGGCTAAGAGCTCAATTATTATACTGATGTGGCGCTGACGTGGCAAGGCGGCTGAGATCAATTGCCGACACCATAGGATTGCGATATGTGTCACGCTGTGATTGGCTGATGATGACGTGGCATGTTGACTCGGTTGACCTGCTGACGTGGATGATGATATGGCATGACGCGTGGCATAGTTGACTCGTTGACCGATGACGTGGTGACACATTGGATGACACGTGGCACACGTGGCGATGATGACACGTGGCACGGTGCACGTTAGCAAATTTGCTGTGATGGTGACACATGTCACGACACATTTTAGCAAAGTCAAACTTCTCAAATTGTGACAAGTTGACCCGGCGCATGTTAGCAGATTCGACGCATGCTGGGGTCGCTACGCTGAAGTGCTGGGCGTCGCGACGTGGGAAATTACCAAAAATGCCATTTTCATCCAATTTTCACTGTTTTGAACCAAATCACCTCCAGAATGTCCTGAAACTTTATTTATCTACAAAATAACACAAAACACATCAAAATATTCACAAGACTCAAGAAACTATACAAAATATTAGGATAAATGAGTGTGAAATAGTGATATAAATACCACTCATCACACCCCCAAACCTAACATTTTGCTAGTCCTCGAGCAAAACATAGAATAAAATAACATGAAAATAAAATTAACTAAGCCACTTTCGTAGGGATCACGATTGCATTTAGCGTATGCAACAAGCCTTTAAACCCCTAGGTGTCCCTAGTGGCCGAGTTGTAGTCTCGTGAGGGTTTACACAGCAATGATACCCACAAACATTTTACAAAAGTAAAAAAGTAATAAAACTAATGCACACAAAAGCAAAAAGACAAGAGAAAATAGAATAAAGAAGTTAGTGACTAATTAGGTGAAACTTCTACTTCAAGTTACTAGTTGTTTTGTTTCTTTCTAAATTACCGAATAAGTAAATTCTCCAATTATTTTTACCATTCTCCATATACACAACCAACAAAATATTAAACAACTAATTTTTGCCCACAGCAGTCATAAGTGTAGTTGATAAGAGAGTAATATTTTTGTCCTAAAGTTCCATCAGATTTCACACCTTTTGGTAGCAATGGAATAATTTTTCTGATTTTTCTGATTTTTTCTTTGATTTTTTTTTATTTATATACAATATCTTCCATCTATGTAACGAGTGTTAGGTCGGTGGCTCCCAAACCAGTTGGCTTTAGGGCACCAGGTGTTAAGACACCTCTACGGACTTAATTACTCAAACTTCAGATATATATATTTTTGCAGCATCTTTGATCCATGTAACGAGCTTTGGGCCAGTGACTCCCAAACCAGTTGGTTTTAGGGCACTAGGTGTTAAAACACCCTTACAGACTTAATAACTCGGCTCTCAGATTTTTTTTTTTTTTACTCCATCACTTTTTTGAGATGCTCCTCCAATTAAAATATAGCACTGAATATTACAAACTTTTCAATTACAACTTATGTCTGTATGTTACTATGCATGTTGATAATACCTGCCAACAGAGCATATGAAGATCCATTTTAGTCAGTGTTAAGGAGAATTCACAAATTAAATAATAAAAAAGGAAATAAACAAAAATTAACTTGTTTCGAAATAGGTTTGAAATACGTCTCAGGAGTGGAAACTCCTTACTCAGCTATCTCTTACCAATTTCACCTTTTTAGTCAAAACACAAAAACGCAAAATATTTTTGTAATTTTTGAAAATTTTCCAATTTTTTTGTATTTTTCAAAAAATTTTGGACTAAAAATAAAAACACAATACAAAAAAGTACTATTAACTATACCTCACCCCCAAACCAAAATGAGACATTGTCCCCAATGTCTTAAACAGTAGAAGAAGAGTTTAGAAGATAGTAACTGGTTAGCTGAAATTTTACAGGAAAAATTACTGATTAAGATTTATTCCCAAATTATGATTCTTACCACGATCGCAATTTGGCCACTTTTTTAAATTTTTGGCAGAATCTCCTCTGAATTTTTTGATTATCCAACACAACCTAAATCTATCAAATGCCACAAATACCCCAATTCAACTCTTCGCCCCCACGACTACGAAACAAAAAAATCAATTAACACTTCCACAACTCGAATCACATAACCAATCATCCAAATTTTCAATCTACCAAATCAATTTTAACAAATCAAAATTGTTTTTTATCAATTTTTACCGTCAATTCCAGATTTGGCAATGAAGGATACGGATCGGCTTGGACTTGGGTTGATTTGCTGCTTCTCGGTTTTGGTTGTGGGTTGGGTCTCGGCAGTGCGTTGGCAGTGGTGGCTTGGATCTATTTTGGTGATGTCTCGGTTCTGGTTTTGGGTGTTGGCTTCACGGGTTGGTCAGTTGCAGTGCTGGTGAGATACGGCAGTGGCTTGGCGGATTGGCTTGCGGTGGTCGATGATGGTGGACAGTTTGGCTTGGCGATGGTTGCGGCTGTGGATCTCGGTCAAAGGCTCACGGTGGGGATGGATCTTGGTCGAAGGTTGGAAGCTCGGCCATGGGTCTCGGCTCTGTTGGTTCTCGGTGATGAGGCTCACGGCAAAGGGTGGAGATGGTTTCGGTTTCGACGGTGGTGGCTAAGACTCGGTGGAGGAAGGGCTCGGTCACGGTGATGAAGGTAGTGGCTCGGGTCACGGCAAGGGTGGCTCGCGGTGGTGTTGATTCGGTCTCAGCAGTGTGGATCTTGGTTTGATGGTGGTTGGCTTTGGTTGAGAGAAAATGGTGAGATCTGTGAGGGAAATGGGTTCTGTTCTCGGCGGCTGCTGTTTTTGGGCCTGCAATCGATCCAGTGTCGCGAAGCTGAAATTTTCGTGGCGTCGTGACACTAGGTTCTTCTAGGGTTTTGAAGTTTTTTTTTTGTTTTTTTTTTTGGCAAAACCATGTCTTGCGACGGATAAATCCATAGGGACGCGTCTCAATAGCTGAATCCTTATTCTGTCGTCTCTTCTGGATTGACTTTGTATCTTCGTGATTTTGTCAAATTTTTATTTTGAAAATCCCGCTTGCACTGGCTTGCTTTGTCCTGAAAAATTCCGTTTTTATTTTTCCTGCAAAACTAACACACAAAATTAAAAAGTTCACACAAAATATGAAAAACAAATTACAACTAATTGCATGGGTTGCCTCCCTACTAGCGCTAAATTTTCTGTCTTCAGCCAGACGTAACTGAAATTCATCTGTTAAGGAGGTTTCAATGTCGTTTTGGATGTCCGATTAAAGACAATCCCGTGAGCGTTGCTTTTGAAGGGTCTCTTCCAACAGTAAAGTGGCAAAAAGAATTTTGTTCTATTCAGTGCTCGTGCCACCTTTTTGCTCCTTGTTGTTCCAGTGGTTCCTGAAAAGAAAGAAAGAAAATCAGGAGGTCTCATATAGTGCTTGACTTAGAATGGGAGTTCCATTCTGTCAAGCTTCTGGTTGATATCTCTAATTTGTACTCCCCAAAACAGCGATGTTTCTCCTGAATGCTCTGGATCTTTATTAAGGTCAGACATTTGCTCCTCCATTTGCTTTGCTTCTTGTTCCACCTTTTCTTCACAGATGTATTTTAAAATTTTCGTATTCAGTTTTCCATCTGTCATCTGTGAAATACATGCTTCAAAATTATCAACCTGAGGATGAAAAGAAATGTCAGATTTTAGGTCTTCATCCTCTGATCTGGGTGAAATGATTTGCTCAGGTAGATCTTCTTCAAACATCATTGCAAAATAGTCTCCAAGATCATCATTGTGAGGATTGAAAGTTTGATCCTCCGTTGTTGGTGCAGTTGGTACAAATAGATCAGCTTCATCCTCGTCAGAATCAGAATAATAAAAATCAAATCGAGACTTTGCCGGTTCGGGCTCCTGAACTGATACCTCTGGTTGTTGGTACTGTTCAGCCTCCTCCTCTGTTGAAGTGTCATTGTGAACTGATTGGTTCTTGAATGCTTCATCAGTGTCATCTGAAACTGGTTCTTGAGGTATGTAGGTATGGTTTTCTGGTAATTGTCTTATTTGATCTGTCATCCTCTGTATGGATTCTGCGTTACTCTGAATTTGTGCATCAATTTGAGCTGTTTCGAACCAATCTTTGAGCATATGAATCATCTGTTCTTTCTCTGATGGTTCTGATTGTTGATGAAGATCATTATAGGTGGATGGTGGATAAGATGGAAAATATGGTTCTGTGAAATGTGATGGCTCGTCATACCATGAAGGATTTTGATAGCTCTGCCACCCTGGATGGTAGTTGTATTCGCAATAATCTCTAGGGTGGTTACCATTACATATGTCACATCTCCCCATTGCGTTCTGTTGAGCAAATGTGGTATTGCTTGGTTCTGACATCCAGTGATAATTGTTGGGCTGGACAACAGGCCTCAGAAAACCGGACTGTTGCTCCCAGATTTGGGGTGGATCTTCTTGTAAAGCTCTTGATCTTTCAATCTCGCAATAATGTTCCATTTTTTTGAACACCTGAAAACAAAAGAAAGAAATAAAAATTGCAGATAAAGAAAATTAGATACGAGTAAATTGGATAGCTTCAAAATTAATAACTCAAGAAATATAAGTCCCCGGCAGCGGCGCCAAAAACTTGACCGGCGTAAACACACACGTATAACGCAAGCGCACGTATCGTTCAAGTAGTATAAAAATATCGATCCCACGAGGACTTAATTCCTACTGTTTTTATTAACTATTGAATCTATTTATTTAGAAAATCTAATTAAATGGAGAAGAGAATGATTGTTTGATTGGTTGAAAGTGGTTTTACAAAATAAATAAAAGACAAAAGAAAATACTAAGGAAAATAACAAAAGACACAAAGATCTAGGGTTGTGAATCATTCTAATATCTTTTAAAAGATGAAGTGATTATTTTATGTTTGTGTAATAAATCAGTTTACTAACTTGGAACACTAAATTATGCAAAAGCCTATGTCGATGGTCAGAAGCAAATACCCAGTTTAACCCAATTGAACCATATGTCTATGTCAACCAAATTATCTGGATTCATTAAGTTTAAGTTCCAATTATGGCTACCCCCGCCCGACAGGTATATTCCTATCCTGTAAGGAATTCTATTAAAGGGTTATCTATCCTCAAGGAAGATCGTGGGCTATTAAGTCTAAGGGTGAAACCTAAAATCCCTATGTCTAGTTCATTTTAGACTTACCAGATCAATCTTATTGGTGATCAGACAACAAGAATCATTAAGCTTAAGACTTAATAAGTAAACCTTTAAATTACCCAAACTATAAAATAACCTCTTATAAACCGGTGATATTAAAAGTCATCACAATCCCAGATAACTAACACATAATTAGGGCTAGTAAGAACTTAAAAGTAAAAGACATAAAGTAAAAATACTGAAAAGTAAAAGACATAAAGTAAAAGCTGAAAAGTAAATTACAATAAAATGCTAAGGTAAAAGGAATTACTTTTACTACAACTAATTTAGATATCTCCCATAAAATAATATATAAACTTGTGATAATATTACCAACCGACCAATCTGGCGGTATCCTTTTTAAGTCAGTATTTTAAATAGTGAATATATTATTTTTAAGGGAGATTAATCGAAATAGTAACAGTAAAAGAATTACCTTTCACCCTAGCTGGGGAAGTTACCTATTCTTGGTGAATATTAAAAACTGTAAAAAATAAAATGTAAAAATTAAATTACTATTATTACAAAACGTAATTAAAATTATTTACAAAACTAAAACTAAAAAAAAACTAAAAAATGTAGAGAGAAAAACTCTCTCTTTAGAAAGAATTAAAGAGAGAGGAAGATACAATGAAATCTGAAATTCGAAGCTGAATTTATAGGCGCAGATAGGCTTCTGGCGTCGCGACTCCAAGGGCTTCAGAGTCGCGACGCTGGAACAGTGAGGCGTGGCACAATGACAGCTTGACATATGGCGATTCGGATAAGAGGATAATGCGACACGTGGCGAGGCGGCTAAGAGCTCAATTATTATGCTGACGTGGCGATGACGTGGCGATGACGTGGCATGGCGGCTGAGATCAATTGTCGGTACCATAGGATTGCGACACGTGTCACGCTGTGATTGGCTGATGATGACGTGGCATGTTGACTCGGTTGACCTGCTGACGTGGATGATGATGTGGCATGACGCGTGGCATAGTTGACTCGTTGACCGATGAAGTGGCGACAAGTTGGATGACACGTGGCACACGTGGTGATGCCGACTGTCGGCACCGTAGGATGATGACACGTGGCACGGCGCATGTTAGCAAATTTGCTGTGATGGTGACACATGTCACGGCACATTTTAGCAAAGTCAAACTTCTCAAATTCGGACAAGTTGACCCGGCGCATGTTAGCAGATTTGGCGCATGCTGGACGTCGCGACGCTGAAGTGCTGGGCGTTGCGACGCGGGAAATTTCCAAAAATGCCCTTTTCGTCCAATTTTCACTGTTTTGCCGCAAATCACCTCCAGAATGTCCTGAAACTTTATTTATCTACAAAATAACACAAAACACATCAAAATATTCACAAGACTCAAAAAACTATACAAAATATTAGGATAATTGAGTGGGAAATAGTGATATAAATACCACTCATCACACCCCCAAACCTAACATTTTGCTAGTCCTCGAGCAAAACATAGAATAAAATAACATGAAAATAAAATTGACTAAGCCACTTTCGTAGGGATCACGATTGCATTTAGCGTATGCAACAAGCCTTTAAACCCCTAGGTGTCCCTAGTGGCCGAGTTGTAGTCTCGTGAGGGTTTACAGCAATGATACCCACAAACATTTTACAAAAGTAAAAAAGTAATAAAACTAATGCACACAAAAGCAAAAAGACAAGAGAAAAGAGAATAAAGAAGTTAGTGACTAATTAGGTGAAACTTCTACTTCAAGTTACTAGTTGTTTTGTTTCTTTCTAAATTACCAAATAAGTAAATTCTCCGATTATTTTTACCATTCTCCGTATACACAGCCAACAAAATATTAAACAACTCATTTTTGCCCACAGCAGTCATAAGTGTAGTTGATAAGAGAGTAATATTTTTGTCCTAAAGTTCCATCAGATTTCACACCTTTTGGTAGCAATGGAATAATTTTTCTGATTTTTTCTTTGATTTTTTTTTATTTATATACAATATCTTCCATCTATGTAACGAGTGTTAGGTCGGTGGCTCTGAAACCAGTTGGCTTTAGGGCACCAGGTGTTAAGACACCCCTACGGACTTAATTACTCAGACTTCAGATATATATATTTTTGTAGCATCTTTGATCCATGTAACGAGCTTTGGGCCAGTGACTCCCAAACCAGTTGGTTTTAGGGCACTAGGTGTTAGAACACCCTTACAGACTTAAAAACTCGGATCTCAGATTTTTATTTATTTTTTACTTTTTTACTCCATCACTTTTTTGAGATGCTTCCTCCAATTAAACTATAGCACTGAATATTACAAACTTTTCAATTACAACTTATGTCCGTATGTTACTATGCATGTTGATAATACCTGCCAACAGAGCATATGAAGATCCATTTTAGTCTCTAAGATCATCATTGTGAGGATTGAAAGTTTGATCCTCCGTTGTTGGTGCAGTTGGTACAAATAGATCAGCTTCATCCTCGTCAGAATCAGAATAATAAAAATCAAATCGAGACTTTGCCGGTTCGGGCTCCTGAACTGATACCTCTGGTTGTTGGTACTGTTCAGCCTCCTCCTCTGTTGAAGTGTCATTGTGAACTGATTGGTTCTTGAATGCTTCATCAGTGTCATCTGAAACTGGTTCTTTAGGTATGTAGGTATGGTTTTCTGTTAATTGTCTTATTTGATCTGTCATCCTCTGTATGGATTCTGCGTTACTCTGAATTTGTGCATCAATTTGAGCTGTTTCGAACCAATCTTTGAGCATATGAATCATCTGTTCTTTCTCTGATGGTTCTGATTGTTGATGAAGATCATTATAGGTGGATGGTGGATAAGATGGAAAATATGGTTCTGTGAAATGTGATGACTCGTCATACCATGAAGGATTTGGATAGCTCTGCCACCCTGGATGGTAGTTGTATTCGCAATAATCTCTAGGGTGGTTACCATTACATATGTCACATCTCCCCATTGCGTTCTGTTGAGCAAATGTGGTATTGCTTGGTTCTGACATCCAGTGATAATTGTTGGGCTGGACAACAGGCCTCAGAAAACCGGACTGTTGCTCCCAGATTTGGGGTGTATCTTCTTGTAAAGCTCTTGATCTTTCAATCTCGCAATAATGTTCCATTTTTTTGAACATCTGAAAACAAAAGAAAGAAATAAAAATTACAGATAAAGAAAATAAGATACGAGTAAATTGGATAGCTTCAAAATTAATAACTCAAGAAATATAAGTCCCCGGAAGCGGCGCCAAAAACTTGACCGGCGTAAACACACACGTATAACGCAAACGCACGTATCGTTCAAGTAGTATAAAAATATCGATCCCACGAGGACTTAATTCCTACTGTTTTTATTAATTATTGAATCTATTTATTTACAAATATCTAATTAAATGGAGAAGAGAATGATTGTTTGATTGGTTGAAAGTGGTTTTACAAAATAAATAAAAGACAAAAGAAAATACTAAGGAAAATAACAAAAGACACAAAGATCTAGGGTTGTGAATCCTTCTAATATCTTTTAAAATATGAAGTGATTATTTTATGTTTGTGTAATAAATCAGTTTACTAACTTGGAACACTAAATTATGCAAAAGCCTATGTCGATGGTCAGACGCAAATACCCAGTTTAACCCAATTGAACCATATGTCTATGTCAACCAAATTATCTGGATTCATTAAGTTTAAGTTCCAATTATGGCTACCCCCGCCCGACAAGTATATTCCTATCCTGTAAGGAATTCTATTAAAGGGTTATCTATCCTCAAGGAAGATCGTGGGCTATTAAGTCTAAGGGTGAAACCTAAAATCCCTATGTCTAGTTCATTTTAAACTTACCAGCTCAATCTTATTGGTGATCAGACAACAAGAAGCATTAAGCTTAAGACTTAATAAGTAAACCTTTAAATTACCCAAACTATAAAATAACCTCTTATAAACCGGTGATATTAAAAGTCATCACAATCCCAGATAACTAAACATAATTAGGGCTAGTAAGAACTTAAAAGTAAAAGACATAAAGTAAAAATACTGAAAAGTAAAAGACATAAAGTAAAAGCTGAAAAGTAAATTACAATAAAATGCTAAGGTAAAAGGAATTACTTTTACTACTACTAATTTAGATATCTCCCATAAAATAATATATAACTTGTGATAATATTACCAACCGACCAATCTGGCGGTATCCTTTTTAAGTCAGTATTTTAAATAGTGAATATATTATTTTTAAGGGAGATTAATCTAAATAGTAACAGTAAAAGAATTACCTTTCACCCTAGCTGGGGAAGTTACCTATTCATGGTGAATAGTAAAAACTGTAAAAAATAAAAAGTAAAAATTAAATTACTATTATTACAAAACGTAATTAAAATATTTACAAAAACTAAAACTAAAAATAAAAACTAAAAAAAAACTAAAGAATGTAGAGAGAAAAACTCTCTCTTTAGAAAGAATTAAAGAGAGAGGAAGATACAATGAAATCTGAAATTCGAAGCTGAATTTATAGGCGCAGATAGGCTTCTGGCGTCGCGACTCCAAGGGCTTCAGAGTCGCGACGCTGGAACAGTGAGGCGTGGCACAATGACAGCTTGACACATGGCGATTCAGATAAGAGGATAATACGACACGTGGCGAGGCGGCTAAGAGCTCAATTATTATGCTGACGTGGCGCTGACGTGGCATGGCGGCTGAGATCAATTATCGGCACCATAGGATTGCGACACGTGTCACGCTGTGATTGGCTGATGATGACGTGGCATGTTGACTCGGTTGACCTGCTGACGTGGATGATGATGTGGCATGACACGTGGCATAGTTGACTCGTTGACCGATGAAGTGGCGACACGTTGGATGACACGTGGCGATGGCGACTGTCGGCACCGTAGGATGATGACACGTGGCACGGCGCATGTTAGCAAATTTGCTGTGATGGTGACAAATGTCACGGCACATTTTAGCAAAGTCAAACTTCTCAAATTTTGACAAGTTGACCCGACGCATGTTAGCAGATTCGGCGCATGCTGGACGTCGCGACGATGAAGTGCTGGGCGTTGCGACGCGGGAAATTTCCAAAAATGCCCTTTTCATCCAATTTTCACTGTTTTGCCGCAAATCACCTCCAGAATGTCCTGAAACTTTATTTATCTACAAAATAACACAAAACACATCAAAATATTCACAAGACTCAAAAAACTATACAAAATATTAGGATAATTGAGTGGGAAATAGTGATATAAATACCACTCATCACACCCCCAAACCTAACATTTTGCTAGTCCTCGAGCAAAACATAGAATAAAATAACATGAAAATAAAATTGACTAAGCCACTTTCGTAGGGATCACGATTGCATTTAGCGTATGCAACAAGCCTTTAAACACCTAGGTGTCCCTAGTGGCCGAGTTGTAGTCTCGTGAGGGTTTACAGCAATGATACCCACAAACATTTTACAAAAGTAAAAAAGTAATAAAATTAATGCACACAAAAGCAAAAAGACAAGAGAAAAGAGAATAAAGAAGTTAGTGACTAATTATGTGAAACTTCTACTTCAAGTTACTAGTTGTTTTGTTTCTTTCTAAATTACCAAATAAGTAAATTCTCCGATTATTTTTACCATTCTCCATATACACAGCCAACAAAATATTAAACAACTCATTTTTGCCCACAGCAGTCATAAGTGTAGTTGATAAGAGAGTAATATTTTTGTCCTAAAGTTCCATCAGATTTCACACCTTTTGGTAGCAATGGAATAATTTTTCTGATTTTTTCTTTGATTTTTTATTTATTTATATACAATATCTTCCATCTATGTAACGAGTGTTAGGTCGGTGGCTCCGAAACCAGTTGGCTTTAGGGCACCAGGTGTTAAGACACCCCTACGGACTTAATTACTCAGACTTAAGATATATATAATTTTGTAGCATCTTTGATCCATGTAACGAGTTTTGGGCCAGTGACTCCCAAACCAGTTGGTTTTAGGGCACTAGGTGTTAAAACACCCTTACAGACTTAAAAACTCGGATCTCAGATTTTTATTTTTTTTATTTTTTTACTCCATCACTTTTTTGAGATGCTTCCTCCAATTAAACTATAGCACTGAATATTACAAACTTTTCAATTACAACTTATGTCCGTATGTTACTATGCATGTTGATAATACCTGCCAACAGAGCATATGAAGATCCATTTTAGTCAGTGTTAAGGAGAATTCACAAATTAAATAATTCAAAAGGAAATAAACAAAAATTAACTTGTTCGAAATAGGTTTGAAATACGTCTCAGGAGTGGAAACTCCTTACTCAGCTATCTCTTACCAATTTCACCTTTTTAGTCAAAACACAAAAACGCAAAATATTTTTGTAATTTTTGAAAATTTTCCAATTTTTTTGTATTTTTCGAAAAATTTTGGACTAAAAATAAAAACACAATACAAACAAGTACTATTAACTATACCTCACCCCCAAACCTAAATGAGACATTGTCCCCAATGTCATAAACAGTAGAAGAAGAGTTTAGAAGATAGTAACTGGTTAACTGAAATTTTACAGGAAAAATTACTGATTAAGATTTATGCCCAAATTACGGTTCTTACCACGATCGTAATTTGGCCACTTTTTTAAAATTTTGGCAGAATCTCCTCTGAATTTTTTGATTATCCAACACAACCTAAATCTATCAAATGCCACAAATACCCCAATTCAACTCTTCGCCCCCACGACTACGAAACAAAAAAATCAATCAACACTTCCACAACTCGAATCACATAACCAATCATCCAAATTTTCAATCTACCAAATCAATTTTACCAAATAAAATTTTTTTTTATCTATTTTTACCGTCAATTCCAGATTTGGCAATGAAGGATACGGATCGGCTTGGACTTGGGTTGATTTGCTGCTTCTCGGTTTGGTTGTGGGTTGGGTCTCGGCAGTGGGTTGGCAGTGGTGGCTTGGATCTGTTTTGGTGATGTCTCGGTTCTGGTTTTGGGTGTTGGCTTCACGGGTTGGTCGATTGCAGTGCTGGTGAGACACGGTTTGGCTTGGCGATGGTTGCGGCTGTGGATCTCGGTCAAAGGCTCACGGTGGGGATGGATCTTGGTCGAAGGTTGGAAGCTCGGCCATGGGTCTCGGCTCTGTTGGTTCTCGCTGATGAGGCTCACGGAAAAGGGTGGAGATGGTTTCGGTTTCGACGGTGGTGGCTAAGACTCAGCGAAGGAAGGGCTAGGTCACGGTGATGAAGGTAGTGGCTCTGTCACGGCAAGGGTGGCTCTCGGTGGTGTTGATTCGGTCTCAGCAGTGTGGATCTTGGTTTGATGGTGGTTGGCTTTGGTTGAGAGAAAATGGTGAGATCTGTGAGGGAAATGGGTTCTGTTCTCGGCGGCTGCTGTTTTTGGGCCTGCAATCGATCCAGTGTCGCGACGCTGAAATTTTCCTGGCGTAGCGACACTAGGTTCTTCTAGGGTTTGAAGTTTTTTTTTTTGTTTTTTTTTTGGCAAAACCATGTCTTGCGACGGATAAATCCATAGGGACGCGTCTCAATAGCTGAATCCTTACTCTGCCGTCTCTTCTGGATTGACTTTGTATCTTCATGATTTTGTCAAATTTTTATTTTGAAAATCCCGCTTGCACTGGCTTGCTTTGTCCTGAAAAATTCCGTTTTTATTTTTCCTGCAAAACTAAGACACAAAATTAAAAAGTTCACACAAAATATGAAAAACAAATTACAACTAATTGCATGGGTTGCCTCCCTACTAGCGCTAAATTTCCGTCTTCAGCCAGACGTAACTGAAATTCATCTGTTAAGGAGGTTTCAATGTCGTTTTGGATGTCCGATTAAAGACAATCCCGTGAGCGTTGCTTTTGAAGGGTCTCTTCCAACAGTAAAGTGGCAAAAAGAATTTTGTTCTATTCAGTGCTCGTGCCACCTTTTTGCTCCTTGTTGTTCCAGTGGTTCCTGAAAAGAAAGAAAGAAAATCTGAATGCTTCATCAGTGTCATCTGAAACTGGTTCTTGAGGTATGTAGGTATGGTTTTCTGTTAATTGTCTTATTTGATCTGTCATCCTCTATATGGATTCTGCGTTACTCTGAATTGTGCATCAATTTGAGCTGTTTCGAACCAATCTTTGAGCATATGAATCATCTGTTCTTTCTCTGATGGTTCTGATTGTTGATGAAGATCATTATAGGTGGATGGTGGATAAGATGGAAAATAAGGTTCAGTGAAATGTGATGGCTCGTCATACCATGAAGGATTTTGATAGCTCTGCCACCCTGGATGGTAGTTGTATTCGCAATAATCTCTAGGGTGGTTACCATTACATATGTCACATCTCCCCATTGCGTTCTGTTGAGCAAATGTGGTATTGCTTGGTTCTGACATCCAGTGATAATTGTTGGGCTGGACAACAGGCCTCAGAAAACCGGACTGTTGCTCCCAGATTTGGGGGGTTGTATCTTCTTGTAAAGCTCTTGATCTTTCAATCTCGCAATAATGTTCCATTTTTTTGAACACTTGAAAACAAAAGAAAGAAATAAAAATTACAGATAAAGAAAATTAGATACGAGTAAATTGGATAGCTTCAAAATTAATAACTCAAGAAATATAAGTCCCCTGCAGCGGCGCCAAAAACTTGACCGGCGTAAACACACACGTATAACGCAAGCGCACGTATCGTTCAAGTAGTATAAAAATATCGATCCCACAAGGACTTAATTCCTACTGTTGTTATTAATTATTGAATCTATTTATTTACAAATATCTAATAAAATGTAGAAGAGAATGATTGTTTGATTGGTTGAAAGTGGTTTTACAAAATAAATAAAAGACAAAAGAAAATACTAAGGAAAATAACAAAAGACACAAAGATCTAGGGTTGTAAATCCTTCTAATATCTTTTAAAAGATGAAGTGATTATTTTATGTTTGTGTAATAAATCAGTTTACTAACTTGGAACACTAAATTATGCAAAAGCCTCTGTCGATGGTCAGACACAAATACCCAGTTTAACCCAATTGAACCATATGTCTATGTCAACCAAATTATCTGGATTCATTAAGTTTAAGTTCCAATTATGGCTACCCCCGCCCGAAAGGTATATTCCTATCCTGTAAGGAAATCTATTAAAGGGTTATCTATCCTCAAGGAAGATCGTGGGCTATTAAGTCTAAGGCTGAAACCTAAAATCCCTATGTCTAGTTCATTTTAGATTTATCAGATCAATCTTATTGGTGATCAGACAACAAGAAGCATTAAGCTTAAGACTTAATAAGTAAACCTTTAAATTACCCAAACTATAAAATAACCTCTTATAAACCGGTGATATTAAAAGTCATCACAATCCCAGATAACTAACACATAATTAGGGCTAGTAAAAACTTAAAAGTAAAAGACATAAAATAAAAATACTGAAAAGTAAAAGACATAAAGTAAAAGCTGAAAAGTAAATTACAATAAAATGCTAAGGTAAAAGGAATTACTTTTACTACTACTAATTTAGATATCTCACACAAAATAATATATAAACTTGTGATAATATTACCAACCGACCAATCTGGCGGTATCCTTTTTAAGTCAGTATTTTAAATAGTGAATATATTTTTTAAGGGAGATTAATCTAAATAGTAACAGTAAAAGAATTACCTTTCACCCTAGCTGGGGAAGTTACCTATTCATGGTGAATAGTAAAAACCGTAAAAAGTAAAAAGTAAAAATTAAATTACTATTATTACAAAAATTAATTAAAATTATTTGCAAAACTAAAACTAAAAATAAAAACTAAAAAAAAACTAAAGAATGTAGAGAGAGAAACTCTCTCTTTAGAAAGAATTAAAGAGAGAGGAAGGTACAATGAAATCTGAAATTCGAAGCTGAATTTATAGGCGAAGATAGGCTTCTGGCGTTGCGACTCCAAGGGCTTCAGCGTCGCGACGCTGGAACAGTGAGGTGTGGCACAATGACAGCTTGACACGTGGCGATTCGGATAAGAGGATAATGAGACACGTGGCGAGGCGGCTAAGAGCTCAATTATTATGCTGACGTGACGATGACGTGGCAAGGCGGCTGAGATCAATTGTCGGCACAATAGGATTGCGACACGTGTCACGCTGTGATTGGCTGATGATGACGTGGCATGTTGGCTCGGTTGACCTGCTGACGTGGATGATGATGTGGCATGACGCGTGGCATAGTTGACTCGTTGACCGATGACGTGGTGACATGTTGGATGACACGTGGCACACGTGGCGATGACGACTGTCGGCACCGTAGGATGATGACACTTGGCACGGCGCACGTTAGCAAATTGGCTGTGATGGTGACACGTGTCACGGCGCATTTCAGCAAAGTCAAACATCTCAAATTCTGACAAGTTGACCCGTCGCATGTTAGCAGATTCAGCGCATGCTGGGCGTCGTGACGCGGGAAATTACCAAAAATGCCCTTTTCGTCCAATTTTCACTGTTTTGCCCCAAATCACCTCCAGAATGTCCTGAAACTTTATTTATCTACAAAATAACACAAAACACATCAAAATATTCACAAGACTCAAGAAACTATACAAAATATTAGGATAAATGAGTGGGAAATAGTGATATAAATACCACTCATCATGATCTCAGTCAAGCGCGACCCATTGACCATGGAAAGCTTCGTAATCAATGTCGATGGACAAAAAGTGGTATTGACTTTGGCCAACAAACCACAACTTGGACAAGACACTGACATGGAACAAAGCTCTCGTGATTCAAACACATCCTCGACGGACAAAGGCCTTGACTTTGGCCAACAAACCAATGCCGTCTTAGATCTTGAGTAAGAATCACTCAATGGAAGGAAAAACGCTTAATATTTTGCGAGGGCTTTTCGCGTGAAAATTGGCAACCAATTTATTATCTTTGTTAAGGTCTCATCATCATATAACCTTAAACATGCATTCTAAACACATAATAAATCGCATATGAATAAAGTAATAATGATATGCGGATGGATACTTTACACATTGATCCTAGATAAAATCTCTCACTTTCTCTCTCCCGCTAGCACATGTATTACTTTTACCCGTTACACTACACTTATAAAGAAACCTCATTTACATTGAGGGGAATAAGTGAGAAGAGAATACAAAGAAATGAGAGGTAATAAGGCTGGACACGCAAGTCCAATTAATAAATCAAATTTATTACAACAATTTCTAAAATTGTCCCACCCATCTAATATCCATCCGATATACATTATTCATGCATCGCAACCATGTATTCACACAAGCATGTTATCAATCAATCTAATCAAATTAATTAATTTGATAATTAGTGATCATCCAATGTTCAAACAAAGATTTGATTTTGTTCGAGTCAAACTCGTTTTGCGAATAAGTACTCAAAGTACGAATTCTCGAATTAAATTAAACTACATAATTAAATCAAATTCAATATGCATTTAATTCTAATTCGCTATTTAATTCCAAAATAAACATTACACTTTAATAATAAACCTTTTCGACTTAAATTCCAAATTAATCGCTACGGGTCTCAAAAACCGATTAACGTCCAACGTCAATTTAATTAAAGTCCAATGGGCTCTTAATTAATTTCTTAAGGCGTGGACTTTTGGTCAACTCTGGTCGAACCCAATAACCAAAGTCCAATCCGGAAGTTACCCCATAAGCCCAAAAATCAATTTTGGCCCATTAGGCCCAATTAAACTTTAAAGGTCCATTAAGTCGCATTTGGGCTTTATGTATGCGGTTTTGGGCCCAATTGGATCCAATCCAATTTGCCTTAACCCAACTTTGTACAACAAAGCTCAATAAGACCAATTACAACACAAAAGCCTAAATCCAATTTTAAGGCCCAATTATAATTAAATCACAAAAACCCAATTTCCCAATTTAATTACATAAAGTGCATTACACAATTAATTACCCAATTAACATTTCTAAAACATTAATTAACATAACTAATCATGCTCATTTTCATCATCACATGTCCAACACATTTTGATTAAAATCAAACCCAATTTACATGCTACAAGTCTCGGCCAAGGGAGGGGATTTGTGTCCGATTCGAATTCAATCCAATTAATTCCACAATCGACATTAAATCACATTCCCGAATGATTCTAACTCATCCAATGAATCAACAATCAAAAAATCCAAGACATTTTAGGGCATAAGGCATTCGGCCAAGCCATCCAAATTTGGGCAAAATTGTTCCAAACCAATTTTCTTGAAGTTGATCCAATCAAACTTCAATTCAAACACATTTAAGCATATTCATTCATCCAATTTCACAAATTCATGCTCAAAATCAATTTACCCAAATTTTAACCCTAAAAGTTTTCATGCTCAAACCTTGCTCTAGATGCCATTGTTGGTTTCTATTAAGGTCCCAAGATCAATAATAAGCATGAATCAAGTGCGAATACACATCGAAGAAGGTACGGAATACTCACATCGATCAGTTGAGAGACGCGGAGGCGACGAAACTGATTTTCTTCCTCCATTCACTGGTTCGGCAGTGGCAGTGAGGTCTTCACTTTGTTTGGCTCAGTTTGTGTCCTTCGTCAAGCTCCGAGCTTCGTCGAACGGTTCCCGGCTCATGGGTAGACTTCCCTACCACCTTCGCATGTCTCGTAAATGTGCTAGCACTTGAGATTTTGCCATAAAATCACACTCTTGTGCTTCCCACTGCTCACTTTTTTGTCAAAACAAGTGAGCTATTTGGAGCCCCTTGGGCGTGAGATGAGAGGAAGGGAATGGAGAGAGAGAGTTGTGTTTGGTTTGTCAAATTTGTGTATTAAACACACACATTTGAATTTCAAATGCATTTCACTTGAATTTGGCTTTTAAAGGTCAAACCATTAAAGCCCCAACCACTCACATCACTCAATCCATCAAGTTGTCAAGTCACATCACTCAAAGTGACTTGTGATTTGACACTTTATACGACTAGCGATTTGACGCTTTATTTGACGTGCCGTACTCGAATTCGAAATGCGAATGCGCTCGCAAATAATCTCGCGCTCGGGTTCGCCAATTCCAAATTAACGAATTTTCTGTTGCATCGTAATTAAATGATTACGCCTAGCGAAATCACTATTCACGTCGCTAAAGAATTAATTCTAAATTAATTCGTTCGCCCGAATTAAAATCTAATTTTAATTCCGCGTCGAAATCTAATTTCGTTTAATATATCAAATATATTAATTTATCGATTATTTCCAAATTAATCATTATCTCTCTTTTAATGATATTTTATCCCAAATAAAATATCTCCGCAATTAATAACAAATTAATTTTCTCTCTCTTCTAATTAATCCCAGATTAATATAGAGTGCGAGTTATACGTCATCGGTGAATATTTGGGAAGGGACCCATGAGATCCCCGGATATGTTGGCAGTAAATTCGGTCGTCAGACTATCCGAACACGTAAGTACCTCGTACTACGTTTATACCGATTTACAAGACAAGGTTGGCCTCTAGCAAAGCGCCATGCCTACCCAATTCTCCGGAAACTTCCTTACAGGAATAAAGGATCTGTATCAGGCGTACTATACGTAGTATTATGTATTTCTGTCCAGTATCGGATGATCACGTGCTAGGCCTGGGGCTGGAGTTGTGTCTGCCCCGTACGAAGTACATGTCGGATGTCTGGTAACTAGTCTCTATAATCGGATAAACATGACCTTGTCATTTTATCCCGATAGCTGCAGCATTTAAGAAAACCAGTCCCGTATCCTACGTGACCATCATCTCCATATGACTGGAGTGACACTTCCGTCTTGACATCACACCCAATACACTACGATTCTCAATATACCCAGTATTGGCGTACACAGAACCTGTTAAAGCCCTGGACGACCTCAACCAAAGTATATTGTGGTGCAAGTCTCAGGTTAAGACCAAACACACCTACCCTGATTTCAGACTTCCATAGACACATAGTCATACTACCAATGGAATTCCGAGGGGGTCTATCTAGAGCGAAGCTGTTTCCCATACCATCGGTAAAACACAATCTCCTATTACACTTGCATGAGTATCATATACCCAAATATATGAGAACTATGACATTGTGCCCTCACAACGCGTACAAGTGTAATACTAGTCCTTTACGTATTTATCGATGTCCAATCTCGATAATACTCTGACTAGGGATATTTAATGATTTATCCTTCGTGGACTGATACTGTCTCATATCATTCTCCGTCCAGGAAGAAATCATAGGGACCTCTCATCATTTATACATCTAGGTGATCTAATCACAAATGATAAGAGTGCAATCTCCTTTGTCACATAGTTAATTTGTATAACAACACCATGATCTGTACAAATAGTGAGGCTATGGGTCATAATTGTCCAACAAACTGTTCCCAGTACAACAGCTAACAGAACCTCTTATTACACTCACATAAGTATCCAACACCTAAATATATGAGAACTATGCCGTTAAGCTTCCATAATGGGTACAAGTGTAATACTAGTCTAATCCGCATTATCAATGTCTAGTCTCGATAATACTTCAACCAGGGATATTTAATGATTAAACCGTTCGTGGATTAATACTGTCTCATATCTTATTAATCTGATTTAACAATATGGACTTTTATCATTATATATCCAATTAATCTAATTATAATAATGAAAAAATAGCAATTTCCATTTGTCACATAGTTAATTTATACAAAAACACAATGTCTTTTACAAATAGTGATGCTATGGGTCATAACTGTCCAACAATTAGAGGGTGATATTGATAATATTTTGTATATAATATTTTATAAACTTGTTGTTGTTATAGCTTAAATTATGTTGTAGAAGTTGAGAGTGAAGATGGAGTTGATATTGGGTCCTGTAATTAGGCTAGCATCGCGACACAGAATGAGAGGTTGATATCTATTTCGGCTCTGGAATATGAGCGTCGCGACGCCAAAGGTCAGCATCGCGACGCGAAAATAGAGAAGCTCATTACCTCGATTCTATTTTGTGGGAGTCGTGAGGCTCAACCCTTAGCGTCAAGTTACGTGTGAAAGTCACGTTGCCCAACCCTTGTATCACGATGTGGAACCATCACGTGCTTCATGTCTCAGCTATTTGTGTGAGCATCACGAAGCCTATGGGTCAGTGTCGTGACGCTTGACCAGATTTTCCAGGATCAATTTTATCCATTTCAGTTTCATCCGAAGTAGTTAGACGGTTCGTATTAGTGTATATAGACGTATTATGTCATGTTACTAGCATAAACGTCAATCATGTATTACATATTCTTTCCTATCAATTACAATGAAACTAACTGTTTCATTGAACATAGATCGACGCCAGAGCACTCAGAGATCACATGCGCTGTTTACTGCACCGGACTTATCGTGGCACAGTGAGTGGACCTTTTTTTTTTCTCCAACTGAGTTTATTTAATTGTTTTAATGAGAAACTTACTTTTAAATGCTTTAAGGCGTTAGCCAAAATGATATTTAGATTCTTTTATGAATGAGAATATTTTGAGAAATGATTTAGAGAGAGATGATTTTCAAAGCATGATAATGTTGATTTTCGGAGGCATGAGGGAAAAACCGACCTCATATGTAGCTGGACACATATATGAAATTGATGGATAAAGATAATATATGCACACATAGTTCAGGATTAGGGATGACAAATGCCCCTAGATCCCAGATACAAAGTCAGGAGGGTAGCATATATCAGCACCTCTGGCTCCATTTATGTGGCTTGGGGGACGGTGAGATGTAACGCCCCAAGTCCACCAGTTTAGGTGTATGGGGGGATGGCGAGACGTAACGCCCCCATGTGTTAGATTTCTTGCAGTTTCTCAGACATTTCAAACATAAGGTTTTACAAAATGATTTTTTCTTAAAAGTTTTGAAGGGAAAAACCTGATTTAAGCTTTATAAATTCAGAAAGTTGTTTCGTTGATTATGAGTATTTACTAATACAATTTTTTTGGTTTTATAGCTCCACTCAATGAGTTCATTAGGACTCACTCCACTCTCTTGTTTTGAAGGATCTTTCCACTGGTGAGCTGCAACCATCTTTTGGAGACATTGATCAGGGACAAGAGTAATACTACAGTCACTAGTCGCATGGGTCCATCATGTCAGATCTACATGTTAGACATTATGTCCCATAGCGTCACTGTTTGTAAATGATATTGTATTATTGTACAAAATTAACTATGTGATAATGAAATTGCCTTTTGCCGTTTTGTAATATTATTTACTTTGATATATAAATGGCGAAAGTCCATATGATTAATACCGGATTGAGATGATATGAGACAGTATCAATCCATAAAGGTTTAATCATTAAATATCCCTAGTCGGAGTATTATCAAGATCAGACATCGATAATGCGGAATAGACTAGTATTGCGCTTGTGCACGTTGTGAGGGCACAACGGCATAGTTCTCATATATTTAAGTATCGGATACTTATGCAAGTGCGATAGGAGGTTGTGTTTTACCGATGGTACGGAAAACAGCTTCGCTCTGGATAGACCCCGCGGAATCCCATTGGTAGTATGTCTGCGTGTCTATGGGAGGCCGCATCAGGGTAGGTGTATATGGTCTTAACCTGAGACTTACATCGCTAGTACTTGCGACAATCGGTAAACTTTGGTTTTGGTGGTTGGGGACCTTAACCGGTTCTGTGTACACCTCTTCTGGGTTTATCGAGAATCGTAGTGTACTGGATGTGATGTCGAGATGGAAGTATCACTTCAGACATATGGAGGTGATGATCACGCAGGACACAGAACTAGTACTCTATAAAAGGTTGCAACCGTCGGGACAATATGACCAGGTCAGGATTTTCCGATTTAAAGAGACTAGTTGCTTGATGTCCGATATATGTTTCGTACGGGGCAGACACATCTCCAGCCCCAGGCCTAACATGTGATCGTCCGATACTGGATCGATGTACGCAATACTACGGTATACTACGCTTGATATAGATCTAATATTCCAGTAAGAATATTTCTGGAGAATTGGGTAGGCATGGTGCTTTGCTAGAAGCCAACCTTGTCTTGTGAATCGGTAAGAACGTAGTACGAGGTACGTACGTGTTCGGATTATCCGACGACCGTATTTACTGCCAACATATCCGGAGATCTCTTGGGTCACTTCCTAAAGATTCACCTATGATATTTGATTCGGACTTAATTAATCTTGGATTAATTGCGGAGAAACTTTATCTTGGATAAAGTGCCTTATTTAGAGAGAGAACGATTAATTTAGAATTAATCGATAAAATTATTATATTCGATATAATAATCGAAATTCGATTTCGAAGCGAAATTAAAATTAGATTTTAATTCGGGCAAACGAGTTAATTTAGAATTAATTCGTTAGCGACGTAAATAATAATTTCGCTAGGCGCAATTATTTATTTAAATTCGATTTAATTAACGTCGCGACGTAAGTTCGGTATTTCGGAAATATCGAACCCGAACGCGTGAGTGCACGTGGGCCCACTTTCATTTGGAAACGTATGGGGCCCACATGACATATGTCATTATATGCATTATTTAATTGTTAATACATTGCATGGTGATAGTGTACAATACACTCAATGGTTTTGCATGGAGTTTGAGTGTTTGACACTCTAAGCCATTGCATGATTTGTGTCATAAGTTTATTATTAATTTAATAAATATTATGGCATAAATATAAATTGATTTTTTGTAACAAAGATCAATACAACTCTCCTCTCTCTCTCATGATGCCGTGACTTCCATTAGGGCAAAGAAGATTTGATTTTCTTTTCTCCATTTGCTAGCACATTGAAGGATCAAAGGAGGTGATAGGGAAACCATCAAAGAGCTTGGAATACACAAAGCTTGGAGCTTCAACTCTTCTTCCTCCCTTGGCCGAAACTTGAAGCTTGGAGATTCAAAGATTTTCTTCATCACTTCTCATCACAAAAGCTTTGTAAGTATGATTCCGCCATGCTTCAAGATTATTATATATATTCATTTGTTGTATTTCATATGCTTAATCTTTCCTTGGGACATATAATAGAAACCAACAATGGTATCATGGAGCCATGGTTAAGCATGAAATACTTTAGGTTAAAATTTGGGTAAAATTGATTGAAGCAGTTCTTGTGAAATTTGATGAATGAGTATGCTTACATGTATATAGAATGATATTATATGGAATAAATTTTGAGAAAAATGCATTCGATGATTTTTCCCCAAAAATGTAACCTTGGCCGAATGGGTATGAACATTGGATGTGTTTGAATTTTTTGTGTACAAGATCATTGGATGACTTAAAACGTATACGGGACGTAGATTAGTAATTCAATAGGATTGAAAAACAAATCGACACAAAAAACTCACCTTGGCCGAATACTAATAGACATGAAAATGGACTTGATTTTTGTTCAAATTAATGTTGGACATATTTTTGAACAATAGATGATTAATAAATTAAATGGGTTATTTTTGAAATATTTGTTTTAATATTAATCTTGGTTTTACACTTTAATTAATTGGACTTTAATGTTTGGAATATTAAAATTTAATTAATGGGCTTAATTGGTGAATTGGGCTTTTAATATTGTATGGGGCATAATGGGCTTGGTTGGACCAAGTAGATTTGGGCCAAAAGGATTGGATCCAATTTGAGCCTAAATCACTCCATTAAGTCCAAATATAATATAATGGGCTTTAAAAATTTAATTGGGCCTTATGGGCTAAAATTGGTTTTATGGCATTTAAGGGTGATTCCTTATTTGGGCTTGGTAATTGGGTTTGACCCACATTGACCAAAGCCCAAGCCTTAATAAATCAATTGAAAGCCCATTTGACTTGAATTAAATTAAACATTGGATGTTAGTTGGGCTTTGAGACCCAATAGAATTAGATTTAGAATCTAAGTCTTTAAAGCACATTAAAAGTGTAAACATTTAATTTGGAATTAAATAATTGAATTAGTATTGAATACGAATTAAATTAAATTAATAAGTAGTTCGATATAATTCGCGAATTCGTACCTTATGTACTTATTCTCAATCGAGTTGGACTCGCGCAAAATCAAACCGTTGTTTGAATATTGGATGATCACTTAAATAAAGACTAATTAATTGGATTAGATTGGTTGTAAAAGCATGTCTTGTTTGAATATATATGTATGTGATGAATGAATAGTGTATATCGGATGGATATTAGAAGGGAAAGGGTAATTTTAGAAATTATTGTAAATTTGGAATTTATAAATTGGACCTGCTTGTCCAGCCTTATCTCTTTATCTCTTTGTATTCTCTTCTCACCTAATTCCCCTCAATGTAAATGAGGTTTCTCTTATAGTATTATGTGAATGGGTAGAATAGAAGTAGAATAGTGCTAGCAGGGAGAGGAAATGGAGTGATTTGTTCTAGGAACAAGTTGTTTATATATCCATCTGTATATCACTATTAATTTACTTTACGCGCTTATGATGTTTTAGAAGCATGCTTAAGGGTGTATGATGATGAGACCTAACAAAGATAAATAAATTGGTTGCCAATTACGCGAAAAATCCCTCAATTTATATTAAGCAAATATCCTTCCATTGAATGATTCTTGTTCAAGATCCGAAGTTGGCATTGGTTTGTTTTTGACCAAAGTCAAGACCTTTGTCAATCAAGGATGTACTTGAATCATGAGAGTTTTGTTGCATATCGGTGTCTTGTCCAAATCGTGATTTTTATTGGCCAAAGTCAATATCACTTTTTGTCCAATGACATTGATTACGAAACTTTCCTCGTCAATGGGTCCCGCTTAACTGGAATCATTAGGTTTGTTTTTGGCCAAAGCCAAGGCCTAGATGATTCGGAGGATAGGGTTAGGAAAATGTAATGGATACATTGACATTATACATATGTTTCGGACTTGGATGTCCACCTAACCGGATCTAGGAATTGGATGAGATCCAATTGATCATAGAGATCTACCTAAGTTAAATAGCATACAGCTTTTATTGGCCAAAGTCAAGGTTGTGTGTTATTTAACGGGATCCTAGCCCACTAGGAAATTCGATTTCCCGAGTTCTCTACAGAGGGTTAGAGACTTGAAGAAAATAGTGGGAGGCTATTATTGAATTTGCAATTTCGTTCAGATACTTAGCCTTACGCGTCTTTCAAAATTATTTCGTCAATATTTTATTAATTAGTTGGACTAATATATTGTTATTTTGCTTGTAACAGTTTGACTGTACCCATAACATCGTTGACTTTATAGTTGGACTATAGTTGTCAAGATGACTGGCAAGGGTAATGTCCGCGACATAATCATGGGCGATAATGTCTTCAAAGGGACAAACTTTGCCGACTGGGAAATGAACCTCAAGATAGTGCTTGGGGCTGAGAGGGTACTGTATACTATTCAGAGACCTCTCCCGCCTAAACCCACTGAGCCACTGGAGCTAGAGTTATGGAAGACTCATAGTGACGATTGTGACCAAGCTCAGTCAGTTATGCTAGCTGCAATGACCCAGCATTTCAGACGCCAGAACAGGGACTTGGATCCCTATAACATGATGGCAATATTGCGTGATCTCCACCGCACCAACAAGCGGATGGAGAGGTACGAGCTAGTAAGGAAAACTCTTCGCTCCCGGATGACAGACGGTGCATCAGTTGAGGCCCACGGGACTCAAATGATCGCTGACATAGATGAGTTAGCCAAGATGGGCATTGTCTTGGAGGCAGAGCTGACGATTGATATGCTTTACAATCGCTACCCGATACTTGGAAACAAATCATCATCAACTATAAGTTGATGGACACTGACGACACTCTTGGAGAGTTGTTGTCCGTGCTGAAGGAGTCCGAAAAGGAACTCCTAAAGGGGAGCAAGCGCGAGGCACATTATGCATCGACCTCTCATGCGCCAAGGGCTGGGCCCAAGGCAATTGGAGGTGCGAGGAAGAAGAAGTTCAAGAACAAGGGCAAATGCAAGTTGACAGTGGCTTCTAGGAAGCCAAAGGACAAATCTCGTGACATCTGCCTCAACTGCGGCAAGAGGGGTCACTGGAAACGTGACTGCCGAATGGGCAATGGGCAGAGGGAGGATATCAAGGCTAGCAAGGCTATCGCCTCTGGCATGTTTGTTATTGAGATAAATATGAATACTTATAGTTTTAAAAATTGATTTTTGATTTGGTTGTGGTGCTCATATTTGTACTGATGTGCAGGATCTGCAGGATAGCAGGGTTCTGGCGTCAGGGGAGATGGATCTACGGGTCGGAAACGGAACACCTGTTGCTGTTTTGGCCGTAGGGACTTTTGTTTTAGAACTGCCCTCAGGGCATGTACTTAAACTTTTGAACTGTTATTTTGTACCTAGTTTAACTAGGAATATTATATCTGTATCCTTGTAACCCAGCAGGGTTACACTTTTGTATTTAGAAACACTGGGTGTTATTTATAAAAATGATGCAGAAATTTGCACAGCTGTTGCAAATAACGGTCTTTATATTTTGAATATAAATGAATCTCCTAAAATGACAAACAAAAGGCTCAAAAGGAGTAATCTAAAAGATGAAGCTTATATGTGGCATTGTCGTCTAGGAACATCAACAAGACTCGCTATCCACACTTCGAAGAGAGTGGGTTACTTGGACGAATTTGATCCCATTCATATGACGTCTGCGAATCTTGTCTTTTAGGCAAAATGCCTAAACACCTTTTAGCGGTAAAGGTGAACGTGCCACAGAACTGTTGGCTCTCGTTCATACTGACGTATGCGGGCCCATGTCTAGAAAGGCTAGAGGTGGATTTCACTACTCGTAACCTTTACAGATGATGCATCTCGTTACGGTTATGTGTATCTTATGAGACACAAGTCGGAAACTTTTGAGAAATTCAAAGAGTTTCGACACGAAGTGGAGAAACAAACAGGGAAGAGTATTAAGACATTACGGTCAGATCGTGGTGGCGAATACTTAAGTTATGAGTTCAAGATTACTTAAAAGAATATGGTATTCTTTCACAGTGGACTCCTCCTGGAACACCTCAATTAAATTGGTGTGTCCGAACGCGAAGAGGAACCGCACCTTGTTGGACATGGTCTTATGGTCAATGATGAGTCGCACTGAGCTACCAATATCCTTATGGGGATACGCAATTTAAATGCCTTTTCGTAGGATTTCCTAGGAAACCAAAGGATATTACTTCTATCACCACAGAGAACAAAGTATTTGTTTGCTCTACAAGCATTTTTCCTTGAGAAGGATTTATAAATGCAGTGGTAAGTGGGAAGAAAGTAGAACTCGATGAAGATCGTAGTGATACTGTTCCTGGCAATGAATCAACGACGGAACAAGAACAGACCGTCCGGGATGAGTCTGTACCACAAAATTCACATACACAAGGACCGCGTAGGTCGGAGAGAGTCAGAACAGTACCTGAGAGGTATGGGTTCCTGATCTCACCTCATGTAGATATTAATCTTATTGAGGATAATGAGCCGGCTACGTATGAGGAAGCGATACAAAATATAGATTCCGCTTTATGGCAAGAAGCCATGAAGTCCGAGATGGATTCCATGTACGCCAACCAAGTTTGGACACTGGTTGATGCACCAGAAGGCGTAAAGCCTATTGGATGCAGATGGATCTTCAAGAAGAAGACCGACATGGATGGCAACGTACAAACGTACAAAGCTAGACTTGTAGCAAAGGGGTATCGTCAACAATATGGTATTGATTATGACGAAACCTTCTCACCCGTTGCCATGATTAAATCCATTCGGACAATGCTTGCAATAGCTGCATATTTCGATTACGAGATATGGCAGATGGATGTTAAAACCGCTTTCCTTAACGGAAACCTTTTGGAGGATGTTATATGCACAGCCTAACGGTTTTATCGTACCAAGACTTGCAAACAAGGTTTGTAAGTTAAATCGATCCATTTATGGATTGAAGCAAGCATCACGGTCATGTAATCAGCGTTTTGATGAGATCATAAAAGAATATGATTTCGTGCAAAACGCAGATGACCCTTGTGTATACAAGAGGTTAGTGGGAGAGCACTTACTTTTATTGTCCTTTATGTCGATGACGTATTGCTTATAGGCAATGACATTCCCATGCTAACGTCGGTGAAAGCTTGGCTTCATATTAAATTCTCCATGAAAGATCTGGGAGAAGCAGCCTTTATTCTTGGAATAAAGCTCTACCGGGATAGATCTAGAAAGCTACTTGGACTCTCCCAGAGTACATACATTGATAAAGTGTTGAAGTGATTCAACATGGAACAATCCAAGAGGGGATTGGTTCCAATGGTACGTGGTACCTCTCTGTCTAAGGACATGTGTCCTAAGACTCAGAAAGAGAGAGACAACATGAGTCGGATACCGTTCGCCTCGGCAGTCGGATCGATCATGTATGCCATGATATGTACACGACCTGATGTCTCATATGCTTTGAGCATGTGCAGTCGCTATCAGGCCGATCCAGGTGAAGGTCACTGGATAGCAGTTAAGAATATCCTTAAGTATCTTAAACGAACTAAGGATGCTTTCTTAATTTATGGAGGTGTAGAACTTGCGGTATCTGGGTATACCGATGCAAGTTTCCAAACCGACAAGGATGACTACAAGTCGCAATCCGGGTACATTTTTTGTTTGAATAACGGAGCAGTGAGCTGGAAATCTTCCAAGCAAGATACTGTTGCCGATTCAACAACAGAAGCGAAGTACATCGCTGCATCTGAAGCAGCAAAGGAGGCAGTTTGGATCCGAAAGTTCCTAATCGGATTAGGAGTAGTTCCGTTAGCAGCTGAGCCCGTTCCATTGTATTGTGACAATAACGGGGCTATAGCGCAGGCTAAGGAACCAAGGTCTCATCAACGGTCCAAGCATGTTCTTCGACGTTACCATCTGATTCGTGAGATTATACATCGTGGCGATGTAAAGGTCGAGAAGGTCACATCAGATGACAACATTGCAGATCCGCTGACGAAGGCTGTTCTTCAGCAAGTTTTTGAACGACGCATACATAGTTCGGGGGTATTAGATGCTTGAGTGACTGGCTATAGGCCAAGTGGGAGATTGTTAGACATTGTCCCATAGCGTCACTGTTTGTAAATGATATTGTATTATTGTACAAAATTAACTATGTGATAATGAAATTGCCTTTTGCAGTTTTGTAATATTATTTACTTTGATATATAAATGGTGAAAGTCCATATGATTATACCGGATTGAGATGATATGAGACAGTATCAATCCATAAAGGTTTAATCATTAAATATCCATAGTCGGGTAGTATTATCGAGATCGGACATCGATAATGCGGAATAGACTAGTATTGCGCTTGTGCACGTTGTGAGGGCACAACGTCATAGTTCTCATATATTTAAGTATTGGATACTTATGCAAGTGCGATAGGAGGTTGTGTTTTACCGATGGTACGGAAAACAGCTTCGCTCTGGATAGACCCCGCGGAATCCCATTGGTAGTATGTCTGCGTGTCTATGGGAGGCCGCATCAGGGTAGGTGTATATGGTCTAAACCTGAGACTTACATCGCTAGTACTTGCGACAATGTTGATAACGATACCTTTCCGTTATAAGCCTAGCTTTGTACGTTGGTATGTTGCCTTCCATGTATGTCTTCCTTGAAGACGTTTAATGTACCAATAGGCACAATGCCTTGTGGTACAACAACTAGTATCCAAAATAGTTGTTATACATGGAATCCATTTGGGCTCATGGCACTTTGCCAAAATAGGGAGTTGATACCTTGTATCATTTCCTCGTACGTAGTCGGTTGGTATTCCTCAATAAGATTTACATCTTTATGAGGTTAGATCAGAAACCAATACCCTAGGTTGTTTTCTGACTCTATCCGATCTACCATGTTCTTGTGTATTCGAAGATTAATGGTATAGATTCATCATAGATGAACTATTTGTGTTCCATTAAGGACTTCGTGCCTTGAATAGTATTACTCCGATTTTCATCGCGTATCACTATCCTCCCACTGACCACTGCATATCGGTATTCCTCTCAGGAAAACCGCATGGTGAGCAACAATCATATTGTTCTCATGTGAGATTTACAAGTACTATACTTAAGGTTCCCTTAGGATAACCTATATTGGCACTTATCCAATTTGGGTCTTTTAGTTTGGTATCATCCAAACGTTATGCCTGGCATACCCAAATTATCAGGAATGAGAAACCTGGTTTCTTCCCTGTTTATATCCTTTATGACATCTGTCAAACAGATTTATATGGAACCTTATTCTAAATAAGTTTTGCACTGTTAATACATATCCTATTGAAGGAAACAGTAGCTCAGAGCGACTCGTGATAAACCTTATCATGTCCAACAAAATTCAGTTTTAGTTCGGACACACCGTCTAACTGACGTGTCTCGAGAAGAGTCCTCATATGAAAGAATATTGTACTCTTTCATTTATGTATGAAACTTAATGCTTAAGTATTTTCATTACGGTCTTACCGCGACGGTATAATACTATAGCCGATCTGTTTATCTACTTCGTGTCGAAACTCTAAAAGTTTCTGAATTGTGTTCTTCAAAAGAAACACATAACCATAATGTGATGCCACATCCGTTAAGGTCACGAAATATTCATGTTCACATCTAGTCTAGCTAGATATGGGCCCACTCATTTCACCATGAATAGGGCTAACAGATCGCTGGCTTTCACACTATTACCAAGTAAATAGTGTTTTAGGTGCTTTACCTCATAAACTAGATTCGAAGACCTTATTTGAATAGTCAAATCAGTCCTAGTACCCACTCTTCAAAAGTGTGGATATACGAGTCTCGTTTAATTGTGTCCTAGACAACAATGCCATAAATAAGTCTCTATTGATCAAATCAATTTGAGCTTTTTATTTGTCATTTATATGTTTGAGATTTTATTATATTCAAAATATAAATTCTTTTATTTACATCTAATGTATTTATCTCAGTATCATCTTTATATAATAAAACACTTTAGTGTTTTAGAATATAAAGGTTCACCCGCAGTGGGTTAAACACTGATAAAGAGATAATGTTTCTAGTCAAACTAGTTACATTATAACAGTTCCTAATTTAAGTACACACCCAAAGGGTAGTTCCTAAACTTAGGTATCTACGGTCGAAACAGCGACTTTCGTCCCGTTTCGATTCGCAGAGCAATCTCAGCTTGAAGTCAGTATCCTGCTCAAAGCGGATTCTGAACATCAATACATATATTTTATGTACCACACTAAGTATTTAAAATCCAATTTCAATACTAGTAGTGAACATAACTTTGACAAATATTTTTAAGTCAGAGCCTCGCCCTTTCTTTAATTCCTTCGTGTCTTCTATATCCAAATGGTAGTCACTTTGGGATATGTCAATTATCTTTTCAATATTTCACAAACCTTTGGCCAAGCCTCGGGTTTCGGAATATCGAAACGATGTGCACCTCGTGCTTCATGCCCAATTGCAAACTTTGACTTTATCTCCTCTAGAATAGTCAATTAATTCTCCAAGAATTATAAATTGCAATTTTAATACTTCTTAAATCTAGAATTAGATTTATGACAAGTATATTAAATTAAGCATTAAAGTCATCATCACATAAATCTTCCAAAGATTTTATGTTCTACTTATTTTGCTTAATTTTGGGCGTAAGGTATAATAAGTTATTTTATCAAATAAAGTAACCTATTATTTATTCCCAATTTGAAAATTAAATCATTTAAAATATTTTAATCCCAGATTATATTTTAAATATCCAACTTTTCAATTTCTTATCTTGATTACAATAGTCCAACTATTTAATCAACGATTAGTGGTACTATATATATTATAATGATTATAATAGTCCAACTATATAATCAAATATAATCCAAATTAATTAACCTCAATTACATTGATTACTATAATCCAATTATAAAATCAATTGTAAACTGAAATTAATTAATTCAAATATTGATTAATATAATCCAATTATATATAATCAAGTATAATACAGTCCAACTGTTTATTAAAACAACAATTTAAATATTAGTCCAACTAACATTTAATCTAATGACGAAATAATTTAAATGAGCGCGTATGGCGAGTAATTGAACGGGTATTGCAAATTCAATTCTTGCCTCCCACTAATTTTCGTCGAGCCTCTAACCCTCTGTCGAGTACTCGGGAAACCGTGTTTCCTAGTGGGCTAGGATCCCGTTAAAGTATCACACAATCTTGACTTTGGCCAACAAATTGTATGATAATTAACTAGGTAGATCTCGAAGATCAATTGGATCTCATCCAACTCCTAGATCCAGTAGGTGGACATCCAAGTCCCAAACATATATCTTATATATGCCTATACATCGAATGTATACCCTAACCTTTTTCCTCTGAATCAACTAGGCCTTGGCTTTGGCACAAAAAACCTAGTGATCCCAGTCAAGCGCGGACCTATTGACATGGAAGCTTCGTAATCAATGTCAATGGACAAGAAGTGGTCTTGACTTTGGCCAACAAACCACAACTTGGACACGACACCGATATGGAACAAAGCCTCGTGATTAAAACACATCTTTGACGGACAAGGGCTTGATTTGGCCAACAACCCCTGCCAATCTCGGATCTTGAGTAAGAATCACTCAATGGAAGGAAAATAAACGCTTGATATTTAACGAGGGTTTTTCGCGAGCAAATTGGCTACCAATTTAATTATCTTTGTTAAGGTCTCATCATCATACACCCTTAAACATGCATTCTAAATACATAATAAAGCGAGTATGAAAATAAATATAATGATATGCGGATGGATACTTTACATTGATCCTAGATCAAATCTCTCCCTTTCTCACTCAAGCTAGCACTTGTACTACTTCTACCCGTTACACTACACTTCTAAAGAAACCTCCTTATACATAGAGGGGAATAGGTGAGAAGAGAATACAAAGAGAATGAAGGTGATAAGGCCGGACTCGCAGGTCCAATTTAATAAATCGATTTATTACAACAATTTCTAAAATTGCCCCACCCATCTAATATCCATCTGATATACATTATTCATGCATCACAACCATGTATTCACTCATATAAGCATGCTATCAATCAATCTAATCAAATTAATTAATCTGATAATTATGTGATCATCCAATGTTCAAACAACGATTTGATTTTGTTCGAGTCAAACTCGTTTTTACGAATAAGTACTTAAAGTACGAATTCCCGAATTAAATTAAACTACACAATTAAATCCAATTCAATTTGTATTTAATTCTAATTCACTATTTAATTCCAAATTAAATAACACACTTTAATAATAAACCCTTTTCGACTTAAATTCCAAATTTAATCGTTACGAGTCTCAAAGCCCGATTAATATCCAATATTAATTTAATTAAAGTCTAATGGGCTTTTAATTAATTTCTTAAGGCGTGGTCTTTTGGTCAACTCGGGTCAAACCCGCAACCAAAGTCCAATCCGGGATTTACCCCATAAGCCTTTAAATTAATTTTGGCCCATTAGGCCCAATTAAATCATAAAGGTCCATTATGTTGCATTTGGGCTTTATGGTTAAGGTTTTGGGCCCAATTGGATCCAATCCATTTGGCCTAAACCCAACTTGATAAAATCAAGCCCAATAGGCCCAATTACAACATTAGAAGCCCAAATCCAATTTAAGGCCTCAAATAATTAAATTACATAAATCCAATTTAGCAATTTAATTACTTAAAGTGCATTACATGATTAATCAACTAAATCAACATTTCCAAAACACTAAATTAGTCCAATTAATCATACTCAATTTCATCATCACATGTCCAACACATTAAGATTAAAATCAAACTCATTACATGCTCACTTTGTTCTCGGCAATGCGGTCAATTACATGTATGATTTGTTTTAATCCAATTAAACCCAATTCGACATTAAATCAATATACCCTAATGATTTTCAACACATCCAATGTTTCAAAAAATCAAATCACCAAGAACACAAAGGGCATAACTCTCGGCCAAGATAAGATTTTGGGCAAATTTGTTCCAAACCAAATTTGATCAAATTGATCCAACCAATCATCAATTAAAATATATTCAAGCATACTTTATCATCCAATTTCATAATTGCATGCTTAAATCAATTTTACCCAATTTCAAGTTTCATGACATACTTTCAAAATTGGGGAAATTTGTTCCAAACAATATTTAATCAAATTGATCCAACCAATCATCAATTAAAATATATTCAAGCATACTTTATCATCCAATTTCATAATTGCATGCTTAAATCAATTTTACCCAATTTCAAGTTTCATGACATACTTTCAAAATTGGGGAAATTTGTTCCAAACAATATTTAATCAAATTGATCCAACCAATCATCAATTAAAATGTATTAAGCATACTTAATCATCCAATTTCATAATTGCATGCTCAAATCAATTTTACCCAATTTAAAGTTTCATGACATACTTGGCAATTTGGGGGATTTTTCGTCCAAATCGAATTCAATCCAATTGATTCCGCAATCGACGTTAAATCATCATCCCGAATGATTTCCAACACTTCCAATTGTCAAAAATCAAAAATCCCAAGACATTAAAATCATGTATCAAATTCGGCCAAGGTGGAAATTTGGGGAAAAATGATCCAATCATATTTTCTTCAAATTGACCTAATCAATCTTCAATTCAAACACAATTAAGCATACAAATCCATTCAATTTAATTTATCATGCTCACAATCAAGTTTGCCCAAATTTTAGCCCTAACATTTTTCATGCTTTTAACCTAATCTCTTGATGCCATTGTAGGAGTTTCTATAGGTCCCAAGATCAAAACTCAAGCATGAATCATAAGCGAATACAACGACGGAAGTGCGGAATACTTACATCGAGCGGTTGAGAGACGATGAAGCAACACCAAATCTGATTTCTTCACTGGTTTGGGCGTGAGCAGTCCACTGTCACAGCTCACTGCAGATTCAGTTTTCATCATCAAAACAAGCTCCAAGCTTTCTGAAAATGTTCCTTGCTCATGGGTATACTTCCCTTATCACCTTCGCATTGATCCCGGAGTGTGCTAGCACTCTTGTTTTGCCACAAAACGCACTTGCTTCCCTCCATTTTTGCTTCTTAATTCGGCAGTCACTGCCTCACAAGAACCAGAAAATGGCGTGAGAGAGAGGAGAGGAGAAGAAGAGAGAGAGATGCTTTTCAATTTCTTTTGTTTCAAAAAAAAAAACGTGAGAAGCAAAATGAAAAGCAATAATGATGTATCAAATACCAAAATGAATTTTTTAGATAAAAACTCTTCAAAAAACGTGAAAAGCTTTTCCCTCCTAAAAATTCATTAAATGGCATCATCATCACACATAGAGAATAGAGACAATGAATCATCCCATAAAGGTGACTAGATACATCCATCATCTATTCGTGTCAAGTAATGAGATATCGCGATGTGATTTGCGGATCCTACTCGTTTCAAAATACGAATGTGTCCGCAAACACTTTCGGGCTCAATTTCGCTAATTCCGAATTAACAAATTTCCGTCGCGACGAGAACTAAATAATTACGCCTAGCGAAATCACTATTCACGTCGCTAACGAATTAATTCTAAATTAATTCGCTCGCCCGAATTAAAATCTAATTTTAATTCCGCGTCGAAATCTAATTTCGTTTAATATATCAAATATATTAATTCCTCGATTAATTCCAAATCAATGTTTCTCTCTCTTTAATTGATATTTTATCCTAGATAAAGTGTCTCCGAAATTAATCCCAGATTAATTCTTTCTCTCATCATATTAATCCCAGATTAATATAAGTGCGAGTCATACGTCATCGGTGAATCTGTGGGAAGCGACCCATGAGATCCCCGGATATGTTGGCAGTAAATACGGTCGTCGGTGTATCCGAATCACGTACGTACCAAGTACTACGTTCTACCGATTTACGAGACAAGGTCGACTCCTAGCAAAGCACCAAGTCTTCCCAATTCTCCGGACATATTCTCATAAGAATATTAAGATCTGTATCAAGCGTAGTATACGATTGTATTGTGCATATCGGCCCAGTATCAGATAGTCACGTGCTAGGCCTGGGGCTGGATAAGTGTATGCCCCGTACGAAGCACATGTCGGATGTCTGGTAATTAGTCTCTATAATCGGATATGCATGACCTTGTCATAATATCCCGATGGCCGCGCAGCACTTAAGAGCACTAATACCGTATCCTACGTGACATCATCTCCACTGTGACTGGAGTGATACTTCCGTCTTGACATCACATCCAATACACTACGACTCTCTGATAAACCCGGAAGTGGTGTAGGCAGAACCGGTTAAAGCCCTGTACCACCAAGACCAAAGTCTATCGATTATCGTAAGTATTAGCGATGTAAGTCTCAGGTTAAGACTATACACACCTACCTTGATTTCGGCCTCCCATAGACACATAGTCATAATACCAATGGGAATTCGAAGGGTCTATCCAGAGCGAAGCTGTTTCCCGTACCATCGGTGAAACACGACCTCCTATCGCACTTGCATAAGTCTCCAACACTTATATATATGAGAACTATACCGTTGTGTCCTCACAACGCACACAAGTGCAATACTAGCCTATTCCGCATTATCGATGTCCAGTCTCGATAATACTCCGGCTAGGGATATTTAATGATTAATCCTTCGGGGACTGATACTGTCTCATATCATTCTCAGTCCAGGAACTAATCATAGGGACCTCTCTTCATTTATATATCTCTATGGTGATCTAATCACAAATGATGAGAGTGCAATTTCCTTGTCACATAGTTAATTTGCTACAACAACACAATGATCTGTGCAAATAGTGACGCTATGGGTCATTTTGTCCAACATCCTTGCCTATAAGAAATCCATCATATTGGGGTTAATGCGATTTGCTTAAAATTTTTAAACAATTGAGGTGAGAGCAACTTCATAATATTAAAAGCCCATCTTATTATGAAACATTAATGAAAACATATTCCTAATTTTAACATTCTCTCTAACAGGTGGGTTAAAATATTTAACAACCATTCAAATGGCAAACAGAGTATCACTTCGTTCCATCCTTGATGAGCATAAGCTCAAAGGGGACAACTATAATGACTGGTTTAGAAACCTTAAAATTGTCTTACGACAAGAAAATATTTTCTATGTTCTTGAAAGACCATTTCCCCCTGAACTCGCAAAAGATGCTAACCAAAATACATTTGATGCTTGGAAGAAACACGTCGATGATGATGAGCAAGTAGTTTGCATAATGCTTTGCTCTATGTCGGACGAACTTCATAAAGCTCACGAAGATATGGATGCCCAAACCATCATCTTTCTTTTGAAAGGAGTTGTATGCAACTTCCGTTCATACCGTGAGATTCCAAGTGTCATGTGCCTTATTCCAAACAAGGTATAATGAAGGATCTGTTAGTGGACATGTGCTTAAGATGATTGGCCACATTGAAAAATTGGCCAACCTCGGGTTCATCATGGATCATGAGATAGGTCATGATCTAATTCTACAGTCATTATCAAAAGACTTCTCTAACTTTATTATGCAATGGTAAGGTGGAGAAGAAAAAGGGAAATGTGAAATGTTTCTTTTGTGGAAAGAAGGGTCATTGGAAGAAAGACTGCAGATCCTTGAAAGCCAAGGAAGCTAGGGAAGCCCAATGCTTCAGGTATGTTGTATATGATTGAACTATATTCTCAAAACTCTGAACCTTCTACTTGGGTGCTTGACACCGGTTGCGTGACTCACTTATGTAACAATATGGAGGGCCTTAGACTTAGAAGATTGTGTTTATGTACCTTCTCTAGTAAAAAAACATCATTTCAATTTATTTCTTATCTAATAGAGGCTTTTCATTCCTAATAAGTTTTAATTAATGTTCTATTTATTTCAATGAAATAAAATATGGAGATGGTTTTTTGAATAATGTTATCTATGTCTTACAAACTAACAAAGAATGTTCAACCTCTAATATATACAACGTTAACTCGAATAATCTCAATGAATCACTTCTATGGCACAGTCGCTTAGGTCATATCAATGAAACAAGATTAACTAAGCTACATAAGGATGGGTATTTCAGACCCTTCAAATATGAACCTTATGGAACCTGTGAGTCTTGTTTACTTGGTAAAATGACCAACTTACCCTTCAAAGGTAAAGGACAACGTGCAACGGAGACATTAGAACTTATACACTCTGATGTAAGCGGACCAATATCAGTTACCGCTAGATGTGGATTCTCCTACTTCATTACTTTTATCGATGATCACTCGCGATATGGGTATTTGTACCTTATGCGGTACAAATATGAAGCCTTTAAGAAAATCAAAGACTTCAAAGCTGAAGTAGAAAACCGGCTTCATAAAAGTTTTAAGTCACTAAGGTCTGACCGAGGTGGTGAATACTTAAGCATCGAATTTCAAGATTACTTGAGACAAAATGGCATTATTTCCCAGTGGACTCCTCCGGGAACTCCACAGCATAATGGGGTCTCCGAAAGGAGAAATCAGACATTATTAGATTTGGTCCGATCAATGATGCCAGACACGGATCTACCTCTTTCATTTTGGGGTCTTGCTTTAGAAACTGCAACACTACTACTAAACCAAGTTCCTTCCAAGACTGTTATTCAAACACCATATGAGTTATGGTCTGGGAAACGTCCTAGTCTTAGTTATCTAAGAGTTTGGGGATGTGACGCATATGTTAAGCTCACACAAACTAAAAAATTGGATGATAGGGAAATTAAATGTAAGTTTGTTGGATATGCCTTGAACTCAAGAGCATACATGTTCTACGTCCCAAATGAAGAAAGAACATTTGTCTCACGAAATGCTAAATTTCTAGAGAATGAATTCCTTCTCAAGAAATATAGTGGGAGTAGACTTGACCTCAATGAGGTACGAGAAGAACAAACTAATATAGAACTAAACCATATTGATGAGGAACATGATCAGGTCATTGATAATGACGATCCCACCAGTTATGATGAAGTAATGCGTGACATTGATTCAGTCAAGTGGCTTGAGGCCATGAAATCCGAAATAGACTCTACGTATCAGAATCAAGTCTTAGACTTGGTGGATGCACCTGAAGGGATAAAACCATAGACTGCAAGTGGATTTACAAGCATAAAACTGATGCATAAGGCAACATCCAAACCTATAAGGCTAGGTGGTGGCGAACGGTTATAGACAAATCCAAGGAATTGACTATGACGAAACCTTCTCGCCGGTTGCAATGATAAAGTCCATTCAAATTTTAATGGCACTAGCTGCACATTTTGATTATGAGATTTGGCAGATGGATTTCAAAACAACTTTCCTTAATGGGAACCTCGTAGAGGAAGTCTATATGACATAACCTGAGGAGTTTACATCTAAGGATGATCATAATAAAGTATGCAAGCTTAAATGATCCATTTATGGAATCAAGCAAGCCTCTAGAAGTTAGAATATACGATTTGATGAGACAATCAAAGAAATTGACTTCATAAAAAATGTAGACGAGCCTTGTGTTTATAGGAAAAGTAGTGGGAGTGCTGTTTTATTTCTTGTATTATATATCGATGACATATTAATCATCGAGAATGATATTCCCATGATGCAAGCAACCAAGCAATGGTTATCTCATAATTTCTCCATGAAAGATTTGGGAGAAGCAGCCTACATCATCGGAATTAAGATCTACCGTAATAGATCTAAGAGGTTGTTAGGACTTTCTCAATCTAGATACATAGAAAAAGTTTTGAAAAGATTCAAAATATAAGATTCCAAAAGAGGTAATTTACCTACTTGTCATGGAATCAAATTATCTAAGGAGCAATGTCCATATACTTCTTCAGATATAGAGCGTATGAGTAGGATCCCTTATGCTTCAGCAATAGGATCGATCATGTACGCCATGCTATGTACAAGACCTGATGTCTCTTATGCTCTTAGCATAACGAGCAGGAATCAGACAAATCCTGGTGAGCAACACTGGGCAGCTGTCAAAACAATCCTCAAGTATCTGAGAAGAACTAATGATGTGTTCTTGACATACGAAGATTGTTCTGAGATGAAAGTCATTGGTTATTGTGATGTGAGCTTTCAGACCGATAGGGATGACAACATATCGTAAACAAGATATATGTTTACTTTGAATGGCGGTGCTGTCAGTTGGAAAAGCTCAAAGTAGTCAACTACATCGGACTCTACCATTGAAGCCGAGTATATTGCAACATCTGAGGTAGCTCAATAAGCAGTCTGGATAAAAAATTTCATCACGGAGCTGGAAGTGCTTCCCGCAATAAAAAATGGTGTCACGATGTACTGTGACAACACGGGTGCCATGGCTCAATAAAAGGAACCAAGGTCCCACCAGAAATCCAAGCATGTACTCAGGCGATTTCATATCATGAGGGAGATTGTTGAGAGAAAAGAAGTTTTTATAGAGAAAATACCCAAAGAAGATAATCTTGCAGATTCTCTGACTAAAGGGCTGACTCAACAAAAGCATGATAGGCTTACCCGAGAGTATTATGTCCAGATTCATACTAGTTGGCTATAGTGCAAGTGGGAGATTGTTAGGGATATGCCCTATACCAAACTTGTGGATGGGCTATATGTACATGTATTTGTAATATTTTCATTAATTAATAAAATGGCAATCTTTACTATAGGTGTCTTACATAACTTATATGAATCACTGTAATAAAGCCCTTGGAGTAATAAGATGATGGCTTCCACGCCTTATGAGAATCATTACTCTTAAACGTTCCTAGTCATAGTTTTATTAATAATCTGGGCGTTCACAAAGCGGAGAGACTAGCATGATGATATGATCCACCCTTATCTCATAGGATACTAGCGGAGATCCGTCCGCTTGGTGTATCACATGGATGCATGAGTTGCTCGTGTCCATCGAACTAACCACCGAAAGTTTTCACATTGAGTGTTTATCCCATGTGTATTTGAGAACTTTCTTGTATCGATTGTATGACTAGTCCTTAGACTTGAGGTCTTTATAATCTTATGTGTGGATCAAAATTTTTTGACATTCTTCTTCCACGGTTCAAAAGATCCAGTCATAAGGGTATGATTGGGTCATTTGTTGAAACACATGAAGTTTGTAAAGATACAACAGAGAATCACCACTCTCTCGGATAATATTTTCTTATAAGAGTAGTATTCCAGTTCGCGGGTTGGTATGTGTGATTAGTGCTTGAGACTGTGGCCGCAGCGGAAGAATCATATGAGATTCTTGGGTTAGCACGATTCATGACACTATCAACATCATACATTTGACTATATGGGTAGACAATTTCCATACCTTAGGTCAAACGGTGGGGATACAGTGAGGCGAGTGACCGTATCATATGTAAATCACATACAGACTGTGGCCTTGACATGTTGCTAGATGTCAATCTTGGTCATTGAAATCGAACGACCATCTGATCGAAGCATAATTTATGTTCGATTAAATTATCACGATTCATTTCATGTCCAACTTGAGTGGAACCCAAAAGGTCACACACAACAAAGTCGAAATCAATGGTTAACAGTGCACGGTACAAATTTAACAGCATATATGATTGATGTAGGAATTGTTCATAAATGGTTCAATGTGTTTAATTATTGAACAGATCATTTATGAGGTTCCATAATGGCTTAGGGATTGGTGAATGATGATAGGGGCACTTTGGGAATTGGAATAAATAAATAAATAAAATGTGAATAGTAACGTGAATAGTAATTTTTTTTATTTGTTATTTGTTTTGAATTCCAATTCGGACCAAACTCTTATTAGGGTTTTATAATCTCATTAAACCACTAAATTAAGATCCAATGGCTAAGATTAAATTAGCTTTTATCCCACATCGGATTCTTAATTAATTTTGCTGTCTTTGGAGCACCTATATAAACCCAATGAATTCTTTACAAATTTTTGCACCAAACCTTTCATATCTTGGGTTTATATAAGTGAGCAACTCTAAAGTTTAAGGGTAAGCCACTGAATTTGAGGATCCTTAAGTCTAATTGACTAGAGGAACCTCGAGTTAAAAATTTTGAGATATTTGCCTAGGCTAGCACCGAGGGCAAAATACTCATGCACTCAAGGCGTAGTTTTGCCGTTGAGTTTTGGCTTTGGTGTGTGCACCTTTGGTGGACACACACTTGGGTGGCTCTTTGGAACATGGAAGAGGTTGCTGAGTTCGAGAAAAGCTTGTAGATTGGAGGGAGGACTGGAGGAGTCTTCGGTTCAAGTAAGTCTTTTTTCTTTCTTTATTTTAATTAGAGTTCTTATGATAGTTTGTATGTTTAGGTTTATGTTCTTTGCATGTTTTATGAGTTTTTATGCTTAAAATATATAGTAACATGCCTAGGCTTGTAGAATAATAAAAACAAATGGGTTTTGGGCAAAGGGATAGCGGCATCATAATTTCTTCTTGAATTTCCAATACGCACTCGCGGCCGCTTCCTAACAGTGGTATCAGAGCGCCGTTTTTGTTTTGATTAGTTCTTTCTCATTTGAACTTTAAATTGGGTGTGTAAAAGCTCGTTGGAAAGCTAACACCCTGAACTTAATTTTAGACACAAGTTTTACATGATTTGGTTAATATTTGAATAGTGAAATTGCATTTAAAGTTCACGCATCTGTAAAAAAAAATGAGAATAGTAAATTTATTTGAATAAAATAAAATGCAATAGCATAATTAAATATTAATCAAAGTTATTTAATGCCTAAAATAATTCCAACATATTAAAACTCCTATGCTTTATGATTCTATGTATGATTAGAATTGACATGATTATTTTAGGGTACAAACATCTAGTGTATTGCTTATCCCTTAGCTAAGTAATTATTCTGTGATGAACTTAGAGATTTATTACCTTTAAGGCTAATAAATATAAATCTATTGTTTATAATAAAAGACATTATAAAAGATACAAGTGGGGTGGGACCAAGGCGTTAATCAAACTTTCAAAACTAAAGTTAATTTAACCAAAGGTATTACTAGAGTTAGATAATGATTTAGTGTCTTCCTTCACTCACTACCTTTTTATACCAAAAGGAAAAGCTGTGAAGACATCTAGATAATCATTTACTCAAAGCTTACCTTAAAGCATATTTAAAGTGTTTCACTGATTTGGAGGATTTATTGTTTATTTCTGTCACCAAGGCAATAAGAGCCTAAGAGGTAAGGGTATTTAAGAGAGTTCGCTCCACCCTCCCTCTGAGGAATTTTCAATGGAGGAATCCATTTGACAGTTATTCACATAAACTTACTAAAATCCTCAATAATAATTTAAGTCTAAAATTTGCCTCCCATTGTAAAGTATTGACCCAAATGGCTAAAACCGTATTGGCAGGACTAGGCTTTACCAGACTGACCAATACAAGTTTATCGCTAAGTCGTACTATTGACAATGGTTTGACTTTTCTGAGTCATAAGACGTAGCTGTTGGATTTTCTAGGTCTTCCAAAGATCAATTAAGCAATGAAAACATGTGAATACATCAAAGTAAAGTTGCGGAATACTCACTTTGATCGGCTTTTTCGATGCGTTGAACACAAAAAAAAATTATGCTCCTTCCTCGAAGCTCTCGGCCATGCCACTCTTTTGTGCTCTATGTGTGTTCTCCAAGCTCCAAGCTTTAATTTGTGATTCCATGCTCTTGAATGGGTTTCCCTATCACCTTTGAATGACCCATTGGATGTGCTAGCATCGTAGAAAAATTTGCCACAAATCTTTCCTTTGCATTTTGTTGTTCTCAGCCAAGCCAAGAAATGGAAAGGAAATTGGCACCAAGGCCGAATGGGAGAGAATGAGAGAAGAAGATGTGTGAGTTGTATTGTTTTCAAAAATCAATTCAAAAAATGTTATACCAAAAATTAAATAAATGGTATTAGTCATTCAAACCATCACAATTGAGTGTTTCACACTCAACCATCAACCAACAACCAACAACTTCCATCACAATAAAGTGATAAATTTGACTAGTGATGTGACGCGTGATGTGACTTGTAGGTCCCACTTGATGCGAAATACGAGTGGGCCCGCAAACACTCCCGGGCTCGGGTTCGCTAATTCCAAATTAACGAATTTTTCGTTGAGACGTAATTAAATCAAATTTAATTAAATAATTATGCCTAGCAAAATTACTATTCACGTCGCTTGCGAATTAATTCTAAATTAAATCATTTTCCCGAATCAAAATCCAATTTTAATTCCGCGTCGAAATCTAATCTCGTTTAATATATCGAATATATTATTTTATCGATTAATTCCAAATTAATCGTTCTCTCTCTTTAAATAATATTTTATCCCAGATAAAATATCTCCGTATTTAATCCTAGATTAATTTTCTCTCTCTTATAATTAATCCCAAATTAAATATGTTCGAGTCATACGTCATCGGTGAATCTTCGGGAAGCGACCCATGAGATCCCCAGATATGTTGGTGTTGGACAAAATGACCCATAGCGTCACTATTTGCACAGATCATTGTGTTGTTGTAGCAAATTAACTATATGACAAGGAAATTGCACTCTTATCATTAGTGATTAGATCACCATAAATGTATAAATGAAGAGAGGTCCATATGATTAGTTCCTGGATTGAGATGATATGAGAAAGTATCAGTCCACGAAGGATTGATCATTAAATATCCATAGCCGTAGTATTATCGAGACTGGACATAGATAATGCGGAATAGGCTAGTATTGCACTTGTGTGCGTTGTGAGGTCACAACGGCATAGTTCTCATATATATAAGTGTTGGATACTTATGCAAGTGTGTGATAGGAGGTCGTGTTTCACCGATGGTACGGGAAACAGCTTCGCTCTGGATAGACCCCTCGGAATCCCATTGGTATTATGACTATGTGTCTATGGGAGGCCGAAATCAAGGTAGGTGTGTATAGTCTTAACCTGAGACTTGCATCGCTAATACTTACGATAATCGATAAACTTTGGTTTTGGTGGTAGGGGACTTTAAACAGGTTCTGAGTACACCACTTCTGGGTTTATCAGAGAGTCGTAGAGTATTGGGTGTGATGTCAAGATGGAAGTGTCACTTCAGTCATATTGGAGTTGATGTCACGCAGGATACGGTACTAGTGCTCTTGAGTGTTGCGCAACCAATCGGGATATTGTGACCAGGTCATGTATATCGGATTATAGAGACTATGTTACCAGACATCCGATATGTGTTTCGGACGGGGCAGACACTTATCCAGTCCCAGCCCTAGCACGTGACTATCCGATACTGGGCCGATATGCACAATACAATTGTATACTACGCTTGATACAGATCTTTGATATTCTTTAATGGATATGTCCGGAGAATTAGGTAGACTTGGTGCTTTGCTAGGAGTCGACCTTGTCTCGTAAATCGGTAGAACGTAGTACTTGGTACGTACGTGATTCGGATACTCCGGCGACCGCATTTACTGCCAACTAATCCGGGGATCTCATGGGTCGCTTCCCGATAATCCACCGATGACGCACAACTTGCACTCTTGAATAATCTGGGATTTATAGAAGAGAGAGAAAATTAATCTAGGATTATTACGGAGATATTTTATCTAGGATAAAATATCGTCTAAAGAGAGATAACGATTAATTTGGAATTAATCGGTAAATTAATATATTCGATATATTAAACGAAATTAGATTTCGACGCGGAATTAAAATTAGATTTTAATTCGGGCGAACGAATTAATTTAGAATTAATTCGTTAGCGATCTGAATAGTAATTTCGCTAGGCGAAATTAATTAATTCTCGTCGCGACGGAAATGCGTTAATTCGGAATTAGCGAAACCGAGCCCGAAAGTGTTTGCGGACACATTCATATTTTGAAACGAGTGGCATCCGCAAATCACATTGCGATATCTCATCACTTGACACGAATAGATGATGGATGTATCTAGTCACCTTTATGGGATGATACATTGTCTCTATTCTCAATGTGTGATGATGATGAATTTTTGGAGGGAAATGCTTTTCACGGTTTTTGAGAGTTTTTATCTAAAAATTCATTTTCTGTTTAATGATATACATCATTGCTTCTCTTTTTCTTACTTACGTTTTTTGGTAAAACAAAAAAAAAAGGGGGTGAAGACACATTTTCTCTCTTCCTCTCACGCAAACCAGAAACATTTCTTCACTGGTTTTGAACCAGAAAAACGTGAGCTTTAAGGGAAGCAAAAGTGGCTTTTTCATGGTGAGAAATCAAGTGCTAGCACACTTACAAGTCTTGCGAAGGTGGTAGGGAGGTTCGACCATGAGACGGGATCCATCCGACGAATCTAGAAGCTCATTTTCGCAGCTCAAAACAGAAGATGGAGGACAGTGGACTGCTGCAGTTCATGCGCCCAAACAGTGAACATATTGGCTTCAATCATCTTCAAATCGACTCAACCAACCAATGTAAGTATTCCGCTATCTTCATTGGTGTATTCATGCTTGATTTTCATGTCTTGTTTGATCTTGGGACCTAGATTAAAACCAACAATGGCATCAAGAGCTATAGGTTCAAGCATGAAAAATGTAGGGCTTAAAATTGGGTATTTTGGATTTGAGCATGATTTTATAAAATTGGATGTTTAAGCATGCTTAATATATGATATATTGAAGATTGATTTGATCAATTTCAACAAAATGTGATTGGATCAATTTTGCCCAAATTTGAAGTGTTGGCCGAATGTGTATGTATTTTGTTAATCTTGGATTTTTTCATTTTAATTCATTGGATGAGTTATAATGATGTAGGATAATGTTGATTTGAGATTGAATTGGATTTAATTTTGAATTGGATAAAAATCCCCAAATACTTACCTTGGCCGAATGTTGAAGCATGTTTGGAAATTTGGAATTTTTTCATTTTGGTTCATTGGATGAGTTTTAATGATGATGGGTGATGTTAATTTGAAGTTAATTAGATTGAATTTTGAATTGAACAAATATCCCCAATTTGCTTCACTTGGCCGAATGTGTGGATGATTTTGGATTCTTGGAATTTTTTGTTTTGGTTCATTTGATGAGTTAGAATCATGTAGGATGATGTTAATTTATGGTCAATTGGATTGTACTTTGAATTGAACATAAATCCCCAAATTCTCATGTTGGCCGAATTGGTGTATGCCCTCAAATGTCTTGGTAATTTTGATTTTGTGACATTGGATGTGTATGAAATCAAATTGGATGGTGATTTAATGTCGATTGTGGGTTCGGTTGGATTGAAACCAAATCGGACACAAATATCCTCCTTGGCCGAGAGCTTTGTAGCATATAAATGGGTTTGATTTTTCAATTTGTATGTTAGACATGTAATAATGAATTGAGTATGATTAATTGGACTAATTTAGTGTTTTAGAAATATTGATTTAGTTTATTAATCATGTAATACACTTTAGTTTAATTGAATATGAAATTGGATTTTGTATATTTAATTAATTGGGCCTAATTTTGGAAATTGGACTTTAATGTTGTATTTGGGCCTATTGGGCTTGATTTATCAAGTTTGGTTTAGGCCAAATGGATTGGATCCAATTGGGCCCAAAACCTTAACCATAAAGCCCAAATGCGACTAATGAACCTTTAAAGTTCAATTGGGCCTAATGGGCCAAGATTGATTTATGGGCTTATGGGGTAAATCCCGGATTGGACTTTGGTTATCGGTTTGACCCGAGTTGACCAAAAGTCCACGCCTTAAGAAATCAATTAAAAGCCCATTGGACTTTAATTGAATTGACGTTGGACGTTAATCGGTCTTTGAGACGCGTTACGATTAAATTTGGAATTTAAATCGTAAAAAGTTTATTAAATAAAAGTGTAATATTTAATTTGGAATTGAATAGTGAATTAGTATTAATACATATTATTTGATTTAATGATGTAGTTTAATTTAATTCATGAATTCGTACTTTAAGTACTTATTCGCAAAAACGAGTTTGACTCGATCAAAATCAAATCGTTGTTTGAACATTGGATGATCACTTAATTATCAGATTAATTAATTTGATTAGATTGATTGATAGCATGCTTATGTGTGTGAATACGTGGTTGTGTTGAATGAATAATGTATATCGGATGGATATTAGTCGGGTGGGCAATTTTTGAAATTGTTGTAATAAATTCGATTTATTAATTGGACCTGCGTGTCCAGTCTTATCACCTCTATTCTATTGTATTCTCTTCTCACCTATTCCCCTCTATGTATATGAGGTTTCTTTAGAAGTGTAGTGTAACGGGTAGAAGTAATACTAGTGCTAGCTTGAGTGAGAAAGGGAGAGATTTGATCTAGGATCAATGTGTAAAGTATCCATCCGCATATCATTATTATTTATTTTCATACTCGCTTTATTATGTATTTAGAGAGATAACGATTAATTTGGAATTAATCGGTAAATTAATATATTCGATATATTAAACGAAATTAGATTTCGACGCGGAATTAAAATTAGATTTTAATTCGGGCGAACGAATTAATTTAGAATTAATTTGTTAGCGATCTGAATAGTAATTTCGCTAGGCGAAATTAATTAATTCTCGTCGCGACGGAAATGCGTTAATTCGGAATTAGCGAAACCGAGCCCGAAAGTGTTTGCGGACACATTCGTATTTTGAAACGAGTGGCATCCGCAAATCACATCGCGATATCTCATCACTTGACACGAATAGATGATGGATGTATCTAGTCACATTTATGGGATGATACATTGTCTCTATTCTCAATGTGTGATGATGATGAATTTTTGGAGGGAAATGCTTTTCACGGTTTTTGAAGAGTTTTTATCTAAAAATTCATTTTCTGTTTAATGATATACATCATTGCTTCTCTTTTTCTTACTTACGTTTTTTGGTAAAACAAAAACAAAAAGGGTGAAGACACATTTTCTCTCTTCCTCTCACGCAAACCAGAAACATTTCTTCACTGGTTTTGAACCAGAAAAACGTGAGCTTTAAGGGAAGCAAGAGTGGTTTTTTCATGGTGAGAAATCAAGTGCTAGCACACTTACAAGTCTTGCGAAGGTGGTAGGGAGGTTCGACCATGAGACGGGATCCATCCGACGAATCTAGAAGCTCATTTTCGCAGCTCAAAACAGAAGATGGAGGACAGTGGACTGCTGCAGTTCATGCGCCCAAACAGTGAACATATTGGCTTCAATCGTCTTCAAATCAACTCAACCAACCAATGTAAGTATTCCGATATCTTCATTGGTGTATTCATGCTTGATTTTCATGTCTTGTTTGATCTTGGGACCTAGATTAAAACCAACAGTTGGCAGTAAATCGGGTCGTCGGACTATCCGAACACGTATGTACCTAGTACTACATTTTTACCGATTTACAAGACATGGTTGGCTTCTAGCAAAGCACAGTGCCTACCCAATTCTCCTGAAATATTCTTAAGGGAATATGTAATCTATAGTAGGCGTAGTATATGTAGTATTGCGTATTGTAATCCAGTATCGGATGTCACATGCTAGGCCTGGGGCTGGAATTGTGTTTGCCCCGTACGAAGCACATATCGGATCTCTGGTAACCAGTGTCTATAATCGGATAAGCATGACCTAGTCATATTATCCCGATAGCTGCAGCATATAAGAGCACCAGTTACGTATCCTACGTGATCATCATCTTCACTATGACTGAAGTGATAATTCCATCATGACATCACACCCACTACACTACGATTCTCAATATATGCAGAAGAGGAGTACACAGAACCGGTTAAACCCCTGGACGACCAAAACCAAAGCATATTGATTGTCGCAAGTATTAGCGGTGCAATTCTCAGGTAAAGACCAAATACACCTTGACCGGCGTAAACACACACACGTATAACGCAAGCGCACGTATTGTTCAAGTAGTATAAAAATATCGATCCCACGAGGACTTATTCCTACTGTTGTTATTAATTATTGAATCTATATATTTACAAATATCTAATAGAGGGTGAAGAGAATGATTACTTGATTGTATATTTGCTAAATAATAAAAAGAAAAAGAAAAAGAAAATACTAAGGAAATAACAAAAGACACAAAGATCTGTGGTTGTGAATCCTTCTAATATCTTTTAAAAGATGAAGTGATTATTTTATATTTGTGTAATAAATCGGTTTACTAACCTGGAACACTAAATTATGCGAAAGCCTCTGTCGATGGTCAGACGCAAATACCTAGTTTAACCCAATTGAACCATATGTCTATGTCAACCAAATTATCTGGATTCATTAAGTTTAAGTTCAAATTATGGCTACCCCCCGCCCGACAGGTATATGTCTATCCTGTAAGGAAATCTATTAAAGGGTTATCTATCCTCAAGGAAGATCGTGGGCTATTAAGTCTAAGGCTGAAACCTAAAATCCATATGTCTAGTTCATTTTAGATTTACCACATCAATCTTATTGGTGATCAGACAACAAGAAGCATTAAGCTAAAGACTTAATAAGTAAACCTTTAAATTACCCAAACTATAAAATAACCCCTTATAAACCGGTGATATTAAAAGTCATCACAACCCCAGATAACTAACACATAACTAGGGCTAGTAAAAACTAAAAACTAAAAGACATAAAGTAAAAGCTGAAAAGTAAAATAAAATAAAAAGCTAAGGTAAAAGGATCAACTTTTACTATTTACTATTTAGATATCTCCCTTAATATAATATATTAACTTATGATTATTTTACCAACCAGCCATAAAGGCAGAACCAAAATAAACCTGCCATATAGGCGGTAAGAAAATTTAATTACCAACCGACCAATCTAGCGGTATCCTTGATTAGTCAGGTTTAAACCAGATAAAAATTATTACCAACCGACCAATCTGGCGGTATCCTTTTTAAGTCAATATTTTAAGAGTGAATATATTAATTTTAAGGGAGATTAATCTAAATAGTAACAGTAAAAGAATTACCTTTCACCTTAGCTGGGGAAGTTACCTCCTCATGGTGAATAGTAAAAACTGTAAAAAGTAAGAAAGTAAATTACTATTATTACAAAACGTAATTAAAATTATTTACAAAACTAAAAACTAAAAACTAAAAGAAACTAGGAGAGAAACTCCCTCTTTATGAGGTGAGATCAGAAACCCATACCTCCCAGGTTGTTTTCTGACTCTCTCCGACTTACGCGATTCTTGTATATTCGAAGATTGTGGTACAGTTTCATCATTGATGAACTGTTTGTGTTCCATTAAGGTTCGGTGCCTGGAAACGTATTAATCTGATTTTCATCGAGTTTTACTTTCCTCCTACTTACCACTGCATATAGGTATTCCATTTAGGAAAACCGTATGGAGAGCAACAATTACATTGTTCTTTGTGAGTGTATAAGTACTATACTTTAATTTCATTAGGATAAGCCACAAATTAGTCACTTATCCGATTGGGGGCTAGTTGGTATCATCCAAACATATGCCCATCATTCCCAAATCTTCAGGAATGAGAAAACCCAGTTCTCCTGTTTCAATCTAAATATGAAGTCTGTCAAACAGATTTTCATGGAACCTTATTCAAAATAAGTTTTGCACTGTTTAATGTGTATCCCTTGAAGGAAAATGGTAGCTCAGAGCGACTCATAATTAACCTTATCATGTCCACAAAATTCGGTTTCTCCGTTCGAACACACCGCTCAATTGAGGTGTTCCTGGAGGGTCCACTTTGAAACGAATACTATACTCTTTCAAGTAATTTGAGAAACTTATTGCTTAAGTCTTTTCATCATGGGTCTAAAACCGTGATGTTTTAATACTTTAGCCGATTATGTTTGTATACTTCGTGTCGAAACTCTTTGAATTTTTCAAAAGTTTCCGATTTATGTTTCACAGGAAACACATAACCGTAATGCGATGCCACATCCGTAAAGGTTACGAAGCGTTCATATCTTCCTCTAGCCTAGCTAGACATGGACCCACTTACGTCACAATTAACGAGGGCTAACAGATTGATGACACTTGTACTTTACCAAGTAAAAAGTGTTTTAGGCATTTTGCCTATTAAACTAGATTCGTAGACATTATTTGAATAGAACAAATCTGTTCTAGTACCCACTCTTCGAAAGTGTGGGATATACGAGTCTTGTTTTGATGTGTCCCAGAGAACAATGCCACAAATAAGTCTCATCTGATCAAATCAGTTTGAGCTTTTGTTTGTCATGTCATACGTTTGAGATTTATTTATATTCAAAATATAAATACTGTTATTCACATCTAATGTGTTTATCTCAATATCATCTTTATAAAATAAAACACTTTAGTGTTCTAGAATATAAAGGTATATCCGCAACAGATTAAACCTGATATAGAGATAATGTATCTAGTCAAACTAGATACATTTAACAGTTTCCTAATTGAAGTACATACCCGAGGGGTAGTTCCTAAACTTAGGTTCTACGGTTAAAACAGCAACTATCGTCCCATTTCCGATTCGCAGATCAATCTCAACTAAAGTCAGTATCCTGCTAACAGCAGATTCCGCACATCAGTACATATTTTATGTACCACATCTAGTATCAAAATCCAATTTTGAAACTAATGGTGAACATGCTTATGACAAACATACTTGAAGCCGGAGCCTTGCCCCGCTTCACTTCCTTCATATATGCCTTATCTATACTGCAGTCACGCTTATAGTGACCCCGTTTGCCACAGTTTAGGCAGACATCTTGGGATATGTCCTTTGTCTTCCCGGAAGACTGTAATGATTTTGCCTTTGCCCTTTTCCACAACCCAGAAGCGTTCAGCCAAGCCTTGGCCTTCTGGGATGTCGAAGTAAGATGCGTCTTGCGCTTCTTCACCTTTTGCAAACTCTGGCTTTGTCTCATTGAGCATAGCCATTAACTCTCCAAAAGTTTTCTATTGTAATTAGTACTTCTAAGATCTAATTATAGATCTATGAATATCCTTCAATTTCAATATCATACTATAAGGATCTAATCCTTAATTCTGACAAAGAAATTAAGGAGTCTTTGTGGCAAGCATAATGGATTGAGCACTCAAGTTATCATCACATGAGTCTTCACAGATCACGTTCTACTATTTGCTCAACTCCGGGCTTAGGCCAAGAGGTGTTCTATCAATAGAATAACTTCTCAGTTCCCAGGACTATCCTGAGTTTTTATTCCCAATCTGAAAATTAAAGCCGTTTAAAGACATTTTTACCCAGGTTATGTTTTTAAACGCTAATCTTTATTTATCTTGATTGTATAGTCCAACTATCCAATCAACTATTTCGGGTACTATTGAATATAATGATTACTATAGTCTAACTATATAATCAACTATAATTTAATTAGTTAAATTCAAATATATTGATTACTATAATCCAATTATATATCCAACTATAAATGAAGTACTTTGAATACAGTCCCAACTGTTTAATTAAAACAACGTTTAAATATTAGTCCACCTAATATATATTAAATAACGACGAAAAATGAAATGAGCGCGTATTGGAAAGTATCTAAACGAAATTGCAAATTTAATACATGCCTCCCACTATTTTTTGGCGAGCCTCTAACCCTCTGTTGAGTACTCGGGAAACCTTGTTTCCCAGGGGCTAGGATCCCGTTAAATAACACACACCTTGACTTTGGCCAACAAGTTGTATGATATTTAACTAGGAAGATCTCTAAGATCCATTGGATCTCATCCAATTCCTAGATCCAGTAGGTGGACATCCAAGTCCGAAACATATATCTTATATATGCCAATATATCCAATATATTCCCTAACATTTTTCCTCTGAATCAACTAAGCCTTGGCTTTGGCACAACAAACTTAATGTTTCCAGGTAAGCGTGACCCATTGACCTTGGAAAGCTTCGTAATCGATGTCGATAGACAAGAAGTGATCTTGACTTTGGCCAACAAATCACAACTTGGACAAGACATGCGATATGGAACAAAGCCTTCATGATTCAAAACATCCGCGATGGACAAAGGCCTTGACTTTGGCCAACAAACCAGTGCCAATCTTGGATCTTGAGAATGAATCATTCAATGGAATGAAAAACATTTAATATATGTTGGGGTTTTTCGCGTAATTGGCAACCAATTAATTATCTTTGATTAGGTGCTCATCATACACCCTTAAGCATGCATTTTAAAAGCATAATAAGGCGCGATAAATAAATTAATAATGATATACGGATGGATATTTAAAACAACTTGATCCTAGAACAAATCTCTCACTTTCCTCTCTCCCGCTAGCACAAATCTTACTTTCTACCCAATTACATAACACTTCTAAAGAAACCTCATTTACATTGAGGGGAATAGGTGAGAAGAGAAATACAAAGAGTCAAGAGGTAATAGGCTGGACACGCAGGTCCATTTAATAAATTATAAATGTATTACAACAATTTCCCAAATTGCCCTAACCCATCTAATATGCATCCGATATACATTATTCATACATCACATCCATGTATTCACATAAAGTATGTTATCAATCAATCTAATCCAATTAATTAATCTGAATTAATGACCATCCAATGTTCAAACAACGATTTGATTTGCGCGAGTCAAACTCGTTTTAAGAATAAGTACTCAAAGTATGAATTCTTGAATTATATTAAACTACAACATTAAATCGAATTTAATTTGTATTCAATACTAATTCTATATTAATTCTAAATTAAATACTTACATTTTATTAATAAGCCTTGCGAATTATATTAAATCTAATCTTTACGGGTCTCAAAGCCCGATTAACATCCAATGTCAATTAATTAAGTACAAGGGCTTTCAATTAATTTACAGGGCATGGACTTTGGCAACAAAGCCCAATAAGGAATCACCCTTTTGCCAAAAATAAATTTAGGCCCAATTAAAATTTTAAAGGCCCATTTGATCATATTTGGAGGTAGGGAAATGGTTTTAGGCCCAATTGGATCTAACCAATTAACCTAAACCAAACTGGCCCAACCAAGCCCATTAAGCCCAAATACAACTATATTAGCCCAATTTCCAAATTTAGCCCAACTAATTAAATTCTAATAATCCAAATTTCACATTTAATTAACTAAAGTGCATTAGCCATAAATAATTAGTCAAATAAACATTTCCAAAATACCAATTACACTAATTAATCATGCTTATCATCATCAACACATGTCCAACATTATTGAATCAAAAAATCAATTCATTTCCATGCTTATAGCTCACGACAATTTAGGGTTTTTTCAAAATTGATTTCTATTTCAATCCAATTAAATCTCAAATCAATTTATCCCATGTCTTCCAACTCATCCAATGATCAAAAAACAAAATTACCATGACTTTTGGGCATCAACACCATTTGGCCAAGCCAAATAATTTGGGGAAAAATTATCCAATTCAATTTTCATCCAAATTGATCATGCATAACTCTAAGTTATCATCATTCAAGCATACTCATCAATCAATTTCATGTTGGACAAAATGACCCATAGCGTCACTATTTGCACAGA